>JAVJIF010032428.1:0-90697 GCA_038442645.1 Agave tequilana | reverse complement strand
TATAAGTATTTTTGTACCAACAATTATGACATTTTAAAGTATATGGAAATATATCTTTGATATTTCATTTTTTTTTAGTATCCTCAATTAGGAAATACCTAAACAAATACTAGGTATTTGTATTTAGACTATTTTAATTGCAAGTGTGAGTGGAGGGGTTTGGTATGCATGAGGTGAGGGGGTGAGGTGTAAGGCTAGGATCAATTTGATCCTAGCCTTGGCCAAGTGGCAAGTGGAGAGGGAAGTGTGTTTGCATTAATCTAAGTTTTTGAGGGGCCTTTTTGCATAATGATCTCAACCTTACGTGAGATCTGAGAAGAGGAGTTCCTTCTTCTCTGTAAATTTCTGTAGCCCTAAAAATTTCATCCCTAATCTCTCTCTGATCCCTCTCACCAACCCACTCTCTCTCTCTCTCTCTCTCTCTCTCTCTCTTTCTTCCCTCTCTCTCTCGCACCCCCCAGCCGAAGCCAGGGGGCGCCGCCAGGCCGGCGCCATCGCGGCCGCGCAGCCGCGCGGGAGGACAGCACCAGGCCACGCGCGGCCTGGTGGGGGGGAGGGGGGTGTCCGTTTTGGCCAGAGGAATGGGGGGAAATTCAGTATTAGGGTATTTTCATAAGGTAAAAACTCTAGCCCTAATTCTAATTTGTTCCAACTATTTGTTTTGTTTTCAGAGATTAAAAATTGGGTGAAGTTAGAGTAACACTTAATTAGTTATTCTCATGATGATGAGTAGTTCATAAATTAAAATTTTTGCCTTGCTTGTGTTACTAGGGTTTGAAGGAAGGAATTGATCAAAATCGCGGGGGAATCCTCTTATCTAGTGAGTAAATTTTCATACTCACTGAAAAGACTAATTTTATCAATTTAATTATGTAATTGTTGTATGTGCCTAAGAGGGATTTTGGGGAAAAGATAATAGACGAAAGTAGAGTAGCATGTAAATTAAATTACATGGAGTTGGTGCCAAAATCAACTTTTTATTAGAAGGTAGTTGTAGAAATTATTGTGTTATGTGTTCGTAACACTTTAATGTAAGTTAGTAGTATAAGTAATGTAGGTGGTGATGGGTGTGTATTAGATGGTAAGGGTACCTTTAGATACGCTACAAAGATACGTTACAAACTATGTATGTGAAATGCTTAAGTCCTTAATTATAATACCTTGGCCACTCCACATGAAATACCTCGTACTACTTACTATAGTATATACATATGATAGCATGATTAGATATGTTGACGATATGGGAATATGTCTATTTTGTGATTTCTTTCCATAATATGTTGTTATGTAACCTACACCATAGTATATGTTGGTCATGTAATATATGTGTGGGTCGCTTGTAGAAATTTTATGTTGTTATGATTGCCATCTATGTATGTCTTCTAAAAGGAGGAAGGGGCCGGCGGGAGGAGGGGGAAGACGGGGAATGGTGTATTGCATGTTTGATTGCAACTATAGGAGGAAGGGCCGAGCGGGAGCCGGTAGGTGGAAGAAGACGGGGTTTCACGGGAATCACACTTGTTATTATGTGAACTGGTATGCTTATTCTTATACTACATAATAGAATCATTATGGTACTCTATAGGAGGAAGGGGCCGGGCGGGAGCCGGTAGGTGAAAGAAGACGGTGGAAAATGGTACCCTATAATTAGGGTGATGTGTAATTGTGCTCTAGTAAGTGATAAGATATTATGTTATCAATAATTGGTTGGAAAGTAATAATTGATAGTCAATGTTGGTGGAAGGTAAGAATTCGTGTCTAAAGACTTGCTTGAGAGGGATCAAGTATTGATATCGCTTTAGTACATTATGGGAAAGAACTTTTATTCATAAAGAAAGCCTAATATCTATGACTCGTAAAAATTAGATTGAAACGGGTGGCATCCCATTCATGTAAGGTCCCTCTCGATGTCCATAATGTATGTTGTGGTATTATATCATGTTGTTATCAGTTATAAGTGTTTATGAAATTTACTTGCTGAGCCGTCGAGCTCATTCCTTTCATTTTCTTCTCTTTCAGGTCTGGATAAAGGTAATAGCATAATGTAGCATGGATTAGTCATGAGCAGGATGTCATATGTGTCACAAACACTTACTTTGTTCGTTATGGACATGTAATTATGCTTTATGTTAGCATTACCTAAATGAGGATGCTATGATGCTACTATCTTATGTAATGTTTGTAATAGTGTTAATTAGAACTTGTGTACTTGGAAAGTTGGTGATGTGAGGTATTGTGATCATGTTGGTAGAATTTTGTGGATTATGGATGCTTTGATGGTTATGTAAGATGAATGCACGGCATAAGTATATTTTGGAGATATTCTGTATTTTTGTGATAAGTAGGTCAGGTGACCGAAATGCTTTGTTGAGATAAGTAGGCCTTGGAGCCGAAATTCATATTTTTGTATATGGAGAAAGTTAAAATTTTAGAGGAGATGCTGCTGAAATTTTCTAGATTTTGGATTTAACGTAAGGTTGGGAATAAATGCGTGATTTTGATCTAATCTTGCTTATTAGAAGCTGGGACCGTTTCAGTTGGTATCAGAGCGTGGTTTAGGCAAGGTCAGCCTAGGTAGATGTAGCATACAGGAACAACTAAGTAAGCAAGTGTAGCTATATGTATGTTAGGGTAAGTTAGATATAGGGGTATTGAGGTGATGGTAGAATCTTAGGGTATTTAACCCCGAAAAGTATGATATTTAACTGTTTTCTACGTTTGAAATTGGGTACCCGCATACCTTAATTCAAATGGATCCTGCAAAAGGGTGCGGGCCCTTCTGTATGGAATTTCAGTGGTATGGGACACTGCAAAAGAGAGAACAATTAAAATATCACACAGGACAGGGTTAAACCTATTGTTAGGATAGTTCTACCCAAAAGGAATTTTGAAGGTTAGCATGGCTAAAGAAGTGATATTTGCTATCATGTATTGTTGTTTAAATCATGCTATTATATATTATTGGGGGAGTATTGGAAGACAAAATTTTTATTAATGCAAACCTTTTACTTCTACAGATGGGGGATTCAGATATAACGGGATCGTCATCCGACAATACGGAGTCGGAAAGCTTGAGTTGGATTGCAGACCAGATGGACTGGGATTTTGAGTCGGATGAGACCAATCCAGCTATCATTCTGGGAAGTCCCCTAAATAGTAAAGATTCAGAGGTTCGTCTAGAACAAGATAATAAAGATGAAATCAGTGAGGCAGAAAGTGCCATAAGGAATGCACCAACAACCGTGGACTGGGGAATACTGCCTAGCAATGAAATGAATCCTGAAGGAAGGATTTTCTTTGGAGGTATTTGGTGGAATTCCAGCTGGGTGGAAGACATGGATCTCTATGATGATAATGAGAATTGGAGATGCGATTACGATACTGTCTTAGAAGAAGAAGGAGAGAATCTTGGGGAAGAAAATCTTGAAGAAGAAGAAGATCCTGAAGAGGAAGATCCCGAAGAGGATGATCCTGAGGAGTTAAATCATGGTGAAGAAGACCCAGAAGAAGAGGAAAACAATAAGGAAGATGAATCAGAAGGAGACAGCGGGGAGGAAAGCTCCTCAGGTTCTAACAGAACCCCATGATAGGAGTCTAGAGGGGTGGCATTTTTGTTTTTGTTGTTTTGTTTTTGAAGAAAAATGAATGTGGACTTACATGATTGGATATTTTTGTTTTTGTAAAGAAAAGGTTGTCAATAGCCATATGTATGAACAATGTATCTTTTTATGACTGCATTGTATGTTTTGAAAGAATGTAGTCATGCTAATGTAAATATTGCTATGAAAACATGCATAAATGAAATCATCGTTTTGTTTTTGAACTATTCTACTTGTTATTATTGAGTTGTAATTGATTAAGTTCGACTATTCTTCTAGGTATTAAATGGACTTAAATTTTCCTCCATCTGAGGCCAACTCGGAGGACGACGTCCCATTGCATAGTGCAATCGGGAGCGTCCATCCATCAGCAAGTCAAGGAATCCTAAATGATCAATCTAATGCCACTCGAAGAATCCCAGACAGAATACCAGATTGGTTGTTACAACTGACAAATGTTAACAATCCTCGAAGAGCCTTGGAACAATTTCAAAAGTTAAACCCACCAGCATTTAAGGGAGGAGTGGATCCGATACAAGCAGAAGAATGGCTCCGTCAAATTGAGAAAATACTTGATGTTATGGAGTGTACGGAAAATCAACGGGTATCTTTCACCTCCTTCATGTTTCAAGGAGAAGCTGAACGCTGGTGGGAGATGATCAAAGGAGGAGCTAGGACCATGGGGAAAGAAATTTCTTGGAACTTTTTAGTCAAAAAAGTTCAATGAGAAGTATATACCAGGAGTGGTGAAGGACAGACTAGCAATGGAATTCCAAGATCTAAAGCAGGACCAGTTGACTGTAAGTCAATATGAGGCCAAATTCACCCAACTGTCTAGATATGCGGAGAAATTGGTGTCTGAAGAGGAAGATAGAGCAAAAAGATTTGTTAGGGGTTTGAGGTCGGAAATCAGGAGTAAATTGATTCCCTTCCAATTACGGATCTATAGCCAAGCAGTGGAGAAGGCCTTAGAAGTTGAAGGTGACATGCAAGAGATACAGGAGGCAAGGACCAGGGAACTGCCTTTTATGAAACGCCCCCGGTATGCTAATGCGCCAAACTTTGGAGTTCATCCAGTAAGGTCCGACAGAAGTACCGGATCTTCCTTTATGCCGGCCCAAGGTAACAGAGGGAGCTCATGGCCCAAGAAGAGGGGATTTTCCCACTCAGACTCCAACCTTGCAGGAAGCCAATGGTGTCCCAGATGCCATAGGAATCATACTGGCAGTTGCTCTGTTGGTAAGCAATGTTTTGCTTGTGGTAAAATGGGTCATATGAGGAGAGAATGTCCAATCCTGCATGGATATCCAGGAGCTAGTAGGGGAACAGGGAGACCAGCCATGGGTGTTGCCCCAACAGCAGGAGGACAAGCTACCGCCTTTCGACAACCCGTCAACAGGACTCGCTCAGCCACGACGCAAGCATCGGTGCAACAACCCAGAGCTCAAGGAAGAATGAACGCAATAACTCCACAGGAAGCTAGAGCATCCAATGCAGTGGTGGAAGGTACCGTCTGTGTGTCTAAAAATATTGCCCAAGTATTGTTTGACCCTGGTGCTACCCACTCTTTTATTTCCTCATCATTTGCTGCAATGATTAACAAGAATTCTGAACCTATGAACTATCAACTAGTGGTGTCAACCCCAGTAGGCGCGAGTGTGACCACTAGTGAATATTATAAGGGGTGTGAAATCATTATAGGAGAAATGAAAACACATGCAGACTTGATTAAATTAGGAGAGATGGAATTTGACATCATCCTGGGAATGGATTGGTTGTCAACATATCGAGCTCATGTAGATTGTCATCAGAAGAGAATAATATTTAAGTTAGAAGGAGCTCCAGAAAGAATTTATGAAGGGATGAAGGGTAAGATTTGCACTCCAGTCATTTCAGCTGTGAAGGCCACTAAACTCTTAAGGCAAGGATGTCAAGGATTTCTGGCGATTGTGATAAGTGAAGACAAGATAATGAAAGTTGAAAACATTGAAGTTGTGAAAGAATACCCTGACGTATTTCCGGAAGATTTACCTGGTTTGCCCCCAGATAGGGAAGTAGATTTTTCCATTAATCTTCTACCAGGGACAAGTCCCATATCCAAGGCACCCTATAGGATGGCGCCCGCAGAAATGAAAGAATTGAAAGACCAGCTGCAAGAGCTACTAAGTCTGGGATTTATTCGGCCGAGTGTATCACCTTGGGGTGCTCCTGTGTTATTTGTTAAGAAGAAAGATGGGAGCATGAGGCTGTGTATAGACTACCGGGAGTTGAACAAGGTCACTATCAAGAATCGGTATCCACTGCCCAGGATTGATGATCTTTTTGACCAACTTCAGGGTGCCAGTATATTTTCCAAGATAGATCTGAGATCGGGATACCATCAATAAAAATTAAGCCGGAAGATGTTTCCAAGACAGCCTTTCGGACTAGATATGGACACTATGAGTTCCTAGTGATGCCATTTGGTTTGACTAATGCTCCAGCAGCATTCATGGATCTGATGAATAGGATCTTCCAACCATATTTAGATCAATGTGTGGTGGTCTTTATAGATGATATTCTAATCTACTCTAAAAGTAAAGAAGAGCATGAAAATCATTTAAGGGTAGTTTTACAATTATTGAGAGAGAATCAACTTTATGCAAAATTTAAAAAGTGTGAATTCTGGCTGGATAAAGTTGGATTCTTAGGTCACATCATAAGTAAAGAAGGAATATCAGTGGATCCTGCCAAGATTGAAGCAATTAAGGAATGGCCTCGACCTACCAATGTCACTGAGGTGCGGAGTTTTCTGGGACTGGCTGGGTATTACCGGAGGTTTGTGGAGGGATTCTCCAAGATAGCAACACCATTGTCACAATTAACCAAGAAAGGACTCAAATTTCATTGGGGAGATAATCAAGAAAGGAGTTTTCAGGAGTTGAAGGATAAACTAACATCAGCCCCAGTCCTAGCCATGCCCTCTGGGACTGAAGGCTATGTTATTTACAGTGATGCGTCAAAATCAGGGCTAGGGTGTGTGTTGATGCAGCATGGCAGGGTAATTGCGTATGCTTCTAGACAACTAAGGAACCATGAGAAGAATTATCCTACGCATGATCTTGAATTAGCCGCAGTTATCTTTGCCTTAAAGATATGGCGACACTATCTTTATGGAGTCTCATGTGATGTCTACACAGATCATAAGAGTCTAAAGTACATCTTTACCCAGAAGGAGCTGAATATGCGACAAAGAAGATGGTTGGAGTTAATGAAAGACTACGACTTGGATATTCATTACCACCCCGGAAAGGCCAATGTTGTAGCAGATGCCCTTAGTAGGAAGTCGGGAGGATCCGTAGCAGCGTTACTAACCCAACAGGGTGATCTATTAAAAGATATAGAGCGGCTGCAATTGGAGATTTTGGTGAAGGAAACTCGAGAAAGAGTGGTGCAGGTAAGTCAAGTTAGCATTGATTTTGACCTCCACAAAGAGATAAAGGAAGCTCAACTAACAGATGACCAAGTAATTAGAATAATGGAAGGAGTGCAAAGGGTGAAGTTCAAGATTATTCCATTGTTAAGGACTTGCTAAGAAAAGGATGCCGAATCTATATACCTTCAGATTTTAAGCTCAAAGAGCGGATTATGACTGAAGCACATTGTACTCCTTACACTGCACATCCGGGAGCAACCAAGATGTATCAAGATCTAAGATCAACTTTTTGGTGGGAAGGAATGAAGGACATAGCTAAATTTGTACAAAGATGTCTGATCTGCCAACAAGTCAAAGCTGAACACAAGAAGCCCCCAGGACTCCTTATGCCATTGCAAATTCCTGAATGGAAGTGGAGCAACATTACTATGGATTTTGTTACAGGACTTCCAAATCCCCTCAAGGTTACGATGCCATATGGGTAATAGTAGACCGACTCACAAAGTCTGCCCATTTCTTACCCATTCGAATAAACTATTCAATGGACAGATTAGCCCAGATCTACCTTCGAGAAATAATCAGAATTCACGGAGTACCTGAGACTATTGTGTCAGATCGAGACCCCCGATTCCAGTCAAGACTATGGATTAGCCTATCTCAGGCCCTGGGCACTAAACTACATCCAAGCACAGCTGCTCATCCACAAACCGACGGACAATCGGAAAGAACTATACAAATACTGGAGGATATGCTGAGAGCATGTGTATTAGATTTCGGAGGTAATTGGGAAAAATACCTACCATTGGCAGAATTTGCATATAATAATAGTTATCAATCTACTATTGGAATGCCCCCATTTGAAGCCTTGTACGGCAGGAAGTGCAGATCTCCAATTTGTTGGGAGGAGATGGGAGACCGAACATTATTCGGAGCTGATATAGTGGTAGATACAACAGAGAAAATCCGGATAATTAGGAAGAGAATGAAGGCGGCCCAAAGTAGACAGAAGGCATATGCAGATCGGCGCCGGAGACCCTTGGAATTTGCTGAAGGCGACAAAGTTTTTCTGAAGATATCGCCAATGAAAGGAGTGATACGGGTGGTAAACGGAATAAGTTAGACCCCCGTTTTACCGGTCCTTTCGAGATATTGGAAAGAATTGGACCTCTGGCTTACCGGTTGGCATTACCACCAGAGATGGAGAAGATGCATGATGTGTTTCACGTGTCACAACTAAGAAAATACATACCAGATCCCAGTCATGTTCTTAGTTACTCTCCACTTCAACTCCAAGAAGATTTATCATATACAGTGGAACCAGTGCAAATCTTGGACCGTAAAGAGAAGGTTTTGCGGAACAAAACCATTCCGTTGGTAAAGGTATTATGGAGAAGCCAGGAAATCGAAGAGACTACCTGGGAACCAGAGGAGGAGATGCGATCTACCTACCCACACCTTTTCCAAGGTGCGTCAAGCTTCGGGGTCGAAGCTTCCCTAAGGGGGGTAGGAATGTAACAGCCTATTTTTAGTACTTGTTATTTATTAATTATTATTTCTCCCATAATTTTAAGCATCGGTTATTAGAGAAATTTTATAATTTCTCATTCTTAAATTAATAACAATAATAAGGAAGTTAACCAAAGAAATTATATATTTATTTTTTTGTATGAGTTATTTTTATTATTGTGGTTTATGGCATAAATTAGAATATATAGAATATATATAAGTATTTTTGTACCAACAATTATGACATTTTAAAGTATATGGAAATATATCTTTGATATTTCATTTTTTTTTAGTATCCTCAATTAGGAAATACCTAAACAAATACTAGGTATTTGTATTTAGACTATTTTAATTGCAAGTGTGAGTGGAGGGGTTGGTATGCATGAGGGGGTGAGGTGTAAGGCTAGGATCAATTTGATCCTAGCCTTGGCCAAGTGGCAAGTGGAGAGGGGAAGTGTGTTTGCATTAATCTAAGTTTTTGAGGGGCCTTTTTGCATAATGATCTCAACCTTACGTGAGATCTGAGAAGAGGAGTTCCTTCTTCTCTGTAAATTTCTGTAGCCCTAAAAATTTCATCCCTAATCTCTCTCTGATCCCTCTCACCAACCCACTCTCTCTCTCTCTCTCTCTCTCTCTCTTTCTTCCCTCTCTCTCTCGCACCCCCCAGCCGAAGCCAGGGGGCGCCGCCAGGCCGGCGCCATCGCGGCCGCGCAGCCGCGCGGGAGGACAGCACCAGGCCACGCGCGGCCTGGTGGGGGGGAGGGGGGTGTCCGTTTTGGCCAGAGGAATGGGGGAAATTCAGTATTAGGGTATTTTCATAAGGTAAAAACTCTAGCCCTAATTCTAATTTTTGTTCCAACTATTTGTTTTGTTTTCAGAGATTAAAAATTGGGTGAAGTTAGAGTAACACTTAATTAGTTATTCTCATGATGATGAGTAGTTCATAAATTAAAATTTTTGCCTTGCTTGTTGTTACTAGGGTTTGAAGGAAGGAATTGATCAAAATCGCGGGGGAATCCTCTTATCTTGTGAGTAAATTTTCATACTCACTGAAAAGACTAATTTTATCAATTTAATTATGTAATTGTTGTATGTGCCTAAGAGGGATTTTGGGGAAAAGATAATAGACGAAAGTAGAGTAGCATGTAAATTAAATTACATGGAGTTGGTGCCAAAATCAACTTTTTATTAGAAGGTAGTTGTAGAAATTATTGTGTTATGTGTTCGTAACACTTTAATGTAAGTTAGTAGTATAAGTAATGTAGGTGGTGATGGGTGTGTACTAGATGGTAAGGGTACCTTAATAGAAACGTTACAAACTATGTATGTGAAATGCTTAAGTCCTTAATTATAATACCTTGGCCACCCCACATGAAATACCTCGTATTACTTACTATAGTAATATACATATGATAGCATGATTAGATATGTTGACGATATGTGAATATGTCTATTTTGTGATTTCTTTCCATAATATCTTGTTATGTAACCTACACCATAGTATATTTTGGTCATGCAATATATGTGTGGGTCGCTTGTAGAAATTTTATGTTGTTATGATTGCCTATCTATGTATGTCTTCTAAAAGGAGGAAGGGGCCGGCGGGAGCCGGTAGGAGGGGGGAAGACGGGGAATGGTGTATTGCATGTTTGATTGCAACTATAGGAGGAAGGGGCCGAGCGGGAGCCGGTAGGTGGAAGAAGACGGGGTTTCACGGGAATCACACTTGTTATTATGTGAAATGGTATGCTTATTCTTATACTACATAATAGAATCATTATGGTACTCTATAGGAGGAAGGGGCCGGGCGGGAGCCGGTAGGTGAAAGAAGACGGTGGAAAATGGTACTCTATAATTAGGGTGATGTGTAATTGTGCTCTAGTAAGTGATAAGATATTATGTTATCAATAATTGGTTGGAAAGTAATAATTGATAGTCAATGTTTGTGGAAGGTAAGAATTCGTGTCTAAAGACTTGCTTGAGAGGGATCAAGTATTGATATCGCTTTAGTACATTATGGGAAAGAACTTTTATTCATAAAGAAAGCCTAATATCTATGACTCGTAAAAATTAGATTGAAACGGGTGGCATCCCATTCATGTAAGGTCCCTCTCGATTTCCATAATGTATGTTGTGGTATTATATCATGTTGTTATCAGTTATAAGTGTTTATGAAATTTACTTGCTGAGCCGTCGAGCTCATTCCTTTCATTTTCTTCTCTTTCAGGTCTGGATAAAGGTAAGAGCATAATGTAGCATGGATTAGTCATGAGCAGGATGTCATATGTGTCACAAACACTTTGTTCGTTATGGACATGTAATTATGCTTTATGTTAGCATTACCTAAATGAGGATACTATGATGCTACTATCTTATGTAATGTTTGTAATAGTGTTAATTAGAACTTGTGTACTTGGAAAGTTGGTGATGTGAGGTATTGTGATCATGTTGGTAGAATTTTGTGGATTATGGATGCTTTGATGGTTATGTAAGATGAATGCACGACATAAGTATATTTTGGAGATATTCTGTATTTTTGTGATAAGTAGGTCAGGTGACCGAAATGCTTTGTTGAGATAAGTAGGCCTTGGAGCCGAAATTCATATTTTTGTATATGGAGAAAGTTAAAATTTAGAGGAGATGCTGCTGAAATTTTCTAGATTTTGGATTTAACGTAAGGTTTGGGAATAAATGCGTGATTTTGATCTAATCTTGCTTATTAGAAGCTGGGACCGTTTCAACCTTGGTGATTTTTGATCATTCTGTCTTCGGCTGTGGGACAGCATGATGAAGAAATGGCATAGCACATTTAAAATCGAGTCGTAGTTGAAATTTCTAAGATGAGCACCACCTGTCAAACTTATGTCAATCTTAACCAAGTCAAAGCGAAGAATAGGTTTGGAGTTGACAATGTGCATTCAATGTTGTCACTGCCTCTAGCATTTCCTGTCAACAGTATTATATGCTTACAAACAGTGGGATTTAATAAGCTTTGCAATTGTATACCGGGGTTGTGTTTGGGTGATATCAGTATTTATTGGTCACAATAGTTGCTTATGGAGTGCTTTACATGGAAGTTTCTTATGTTGCTTCTTTTTTCCTGGTCATGTCTTTGGTGTTTCAAGATGAGCTTTAGGTTTATTGTTTTTGGAACATTTCTTTTTTGCGTATTTTTACTAGTTTTATAAAGTTAAGTATTATGAGCTACTTGATGGAACTGTGACATGTTAGACTTACCTGGCTATTGTTTGTAGTTCAGGATATTGTGCACGATATTGATACTCAATCTGAAGATTGGTATATAGCATTGGAAGCACTATTGGAGGTGATATTCTCAATGTTGACTGGCTTTATAATCTGATTGTTTCTGGCTACTTATGTTTATTTTAGTATTTGTTTGTGTTCTTCTGTCTATTTATCCAATTACATTTATTATTTTTGGTCTTGACCTTATGAATTTATTTCGTGTCATTCTACTCTTTGATCACAGGTCTTGCCATCTTTACAACCACTTATAATCTATTTTCCGGACTCCTCCGAGTGGCTGTCTAGGGCAGTTCCTAAGTCACATCGCAGAGAGTTCATTCATAAAGTGGAGGAAATGTTTGACCAGCTTCAAGGGCCTGTTGTTTTGATTTGTGGGCAAAACATAATAGAAACCGGTACCAAGGAGAAAGAGAAATTTGTAAGCTTCATTTTATGTCTTCATTGAAGAAATATATATATCAACTTTCCATGAAATCTTTATGAATGTAACTTTTTGTAAAATGTTGATGATTTTGTCCCCTCACTTCTGATAACACTGTTCTACATTGCAGACAATGGTGCTGCCTCATCTTGGTCGACTGGCCCTTGTATGTTTTTGTCACCTATGCTTTTAAATCTTTTGTTTTTATTCCACTGCTTAAAAACTTCTTAGAACTTCAATCATGGTTGTTACGGCTCGAAAATAGTGAGATTTATCGTCGTTGTTTGAACTGTACCCAAATATTAAATACCTAATCTTACTTTGAAATATTTGGTAAATATCACAGCGGCAAGAAAAGGTCGAATGCACAGGGACTTGTTTGAAAAACCACAGTTTTTAAAATCCTAAATTAACTTTTAGTCTAGTTGAAATTGAAACAAATTTTGGATTTGGAATTTAGCTTCAAAAATTAAGGCTTAATTTTTTTTCAATATAAGCAAACTTGGAGATTTAGAACTACTACCATGACGTAGAAATTTTTCTCTTATGCTTTCGTTACTCTTTTGCATATCCTTCAATTTTTAAAAAATGACTTTATTCTAAAAATTGGATGATTTAACACAAAACCCAATATACTCCTTTTATTCACATCTTAGATTAAGCCACAAATGATCGCATCATCCTTATAGTGAAAGAATTCCTCTGAGATCAGCTTGGATTAATTATGATTAAGAGATTTGATTAAATGTATCTTAATTAATTTAAACTTAAAGTAAAGCATGGAATGCATCAACATTTAAGCAAAACACAATTCATCTAAACCAATAAATCTAAAATTAAACTTAAAAATTCGGCATGAATATCATAAAAGAAAAGAAAATGGAAACATAAAAGAGCAACTCTACGCAATCATGCAGCAGAACCCTCTTCCCAAGGAAAGGTTCATAGTCACTCATGACGGAGAGTCTAATTAATTGAAAATAAAAATAAGAAAAAACAAAGTGGAAGAGCATGACAATGAAAGAAAACAATTGATTAAGATAATTCTCTTGTTACAACTCTTAAAAAAACCTCTCTAAACTCTTTTACAAAAGAAAGAAATAAAAACTCTTATAAAATTCCCCTTTCCAAAGCTTCCCTCTCTTAGTCCTTTTATAGGAGAATAGAAGTACATGTTTCCTTCAATCACTCCAATATGTTTATTTAAATTGCTCCAACATGTTTCCTTCAATCACTCCAACATGTTTTCTTATATCGCTCTCTTAATTCCGTGATCTGCCAACTCTGGATTTGGATGGAGAAAATCCCAAGTCTTTAGCCCATTCATCTTGGTTCAATACTTGATTCATTTCATTTTAATTTTTGTTGCACCCGAATTTTCTTGCTCAACACCAAAAGACTTATATAGATCCTCAGTTCTCAAAACAATTAAAAACACACCAATTATAATTAAACAAAAATGATGTACTAACAAATATGCAACTTAGGTATAAAATTTGTACAAATATGCCTTTATCACTGGTATTAGCATGTATGTGTAAATTTTCTTCTGTTGCCCCTCCACAAGCAAAAAAACTCCTTGCTGTTGTAACTTTTATTTTTCAGAATTTGTGCAGATTGGCTCACTTACCAAATACCACAATTGTTGGCAAGGACCATGGCATCTGAATTTGCTTTCCTTTTCTACTCTATGCTACCCATGTCCACCTGGGAAGTTTCCATCATGCAACATTTCTTATTATTATAGACCTCTTAGTTTTCCCCAAATCTAAATCTCACTTGTAACTTGCAATGTGTCAAAATAAAAAGCGTAGGATAGCAAGGCTTAATTTGCAAGTTAGTAAGTTAATAGAATGTATAGTTTTTTCTGGCACTATTAGGAGAAGCTCTGATAGCGGGGGTACTTGACTGCATTCTATTTTTCAACCCCTTTCTCTCGTCTCGGTGTTGATATAAACCATGAAGATATCACACCATATTAACTTACATGCACATCTCATGACAAGTTTATTGTAATTTATATAAGAAGCTAGAGATTTAGAAGTGAAAATGACATATAAAATTAGTATGTTCATAGTGAGGATAAAAGTATCTAGTGTAAAAGGCTAAGAAACTGAAAAAGAATATTTTTTAAATGAGAATAACAGCTGAGGATTTAATGTAGAAAAAAGTGATGTATTGGATAAGAGGAACTATATTTTTCTTGAAAAGTTAGGATTAGTGAAATTAGGAATGCTTTAAAGAAATGAAAACAGTGATAGTTATCGGATCTATGATATTCCCCATTGAAGTTTGGAAGTGCTTGGGAGATTAGGGGTTAGCCATGGCAACTAAGTTCAACAAGATTGGAGAGACTAAAAAATACCTAATGGATGAAGGAGAGCTCCTTGATACATATGCATAAGAATGAAGGAAGGTCTACAAGCTGTGCAAATTATCATGAAATCAAGCTAATAAATCGTGCAATGAAACTTTGGAAGAGAGTATTTCAGCAAAGGCTAGAAAAGAGATGATAGCCTCAGTCAACTTAGCTTTATGCGGGGACCACGGAAGTTAGTTGCATAGTCTGAGGATTGCTGGAAATATAAAGAGAGAAGAAAGAGATTTACATAATGAACACATTGATTTAATGAAAGCCTGTGATATGGTCACAAGGGGGATAATGTACTGGGTTCTAGAAAAGAAATAAGCATCCTATAATAGTTATATCTACATGATAAAGGGTATGTTTGATGGACAGATTGAGAACATCTGGAGGGGATACTAATCCATTTCTTCTCATCATAGCCTATATGAAGAATCAACATGAAGTCATAATTCTTTTGCTTTAGTTATGATTACGATGAACTCTCTAATTTAGGATGAAGTCCTATGATGCATGCAATTTGCTGATGACAGTGTTAGTTTATATGACTGAAGGAGGAATTATTTCAAATTTGAAAAGAGAAAATTTAAAATCTAAAGGATTTTGAATCAACGCAGCGAAGCGATGAAATTCAACTTTATAAACTACGAGAAGTACTGAGTATAGATAGTGCATATCAATGGCAAAAAATGCCTAGGAGTGGTTATTTTCTCTACTTACAATCTATCATTCAGCACGATTGCGAGTATGAGGAGGAATCTTTAGTAGAATCAACAAGGGATGGGTATAGTGGAGAAAAATTGTATGTGATCATATTATACCTGTGAAATTGAATGAAAAATTTTATAAGATGGATATACAACCAGCTGTATTTGTGACAGCTAAGATTCATGTCCAGAAAACAAGCATAGTTGAGTTGAGAATGTTATGCTGGGATGGATTAATGGGAACACTAAAGATATGATAAAACATGAGTGCATCGGCAAGAAGTTAGAGCTAGCTTCAACTGAGAATGGGAGATCTCTTGAGATTGTTTGGACACATGAGATGCAGACTGATTGCTGAACCAGTTAGATGCAGCGATAGAATTATAGTTGGTGGAGCAGATAGGGCTAGAGGCAATCCTAAAGAAATCTGGACTGGAGCATTTAAAACGGATATGATAGGAGAGTGCTGAATAGAGAAGAAAGAGTCATGCAACCAACCCGAAAGAGTTGAGATAATGGATTTGTTTTTGCTGTTTGTTAGTCTAGTTTGGATAAAACCAGTGAACATGTCATAACTTCTAAACTTATAGACATACTTATCTAAAACAATGGATCATGGCATTGGCATCTCCAGTGATCATCCATCATTATGACAACTGTAGTAAAATTGTAGATCTAGAAGTTCTTTTCTAAAACTAATATGCTCGTTTCTCTCTTCATATTCCACTAATGATTGACCTGGAATATCTTAACTTTACTTGCAGCCTGTTCCATTGAAGCGATTGACAGAAGGGTTGAGAGCGGCCTCTAAGTCGTCAAAAGACAACGATATGTCCAAACTATTCACAAACACTTTGTTTATACAACCTCCAAAGGTACATGTAGTATTTCACTGCCTTTATTTCTCATGAGACTTCTTCGCCTTTAATTATAATGTGAGGTGCATTGTGGCTTGGTTTGATGAATATTTCATAATTTGTTGCTTAGATTATGTGTTGCACACGTGATTTGTTTCTACAATACACATCTTTTTCTGTGGGTAGCAACATGGAGAAGCTTCAGCCAGGCTTATATAAAACCCAATTCAGACCCATTTATTAACTTTCAATCATGATTCATGAAGTAGTAAGTGGTGTTTGTGCCTGGTCCAAAAATCTGAGCACATTCTCATATAATCAAACACGAACACATATATTTACATACATACTAGAGATAGACTTGGCTACTTGAAGGATTTGGAAGCAAATCCTTTCTGGTTAACTTCAATGGTAGGGCATTCAAGTTGAAAAATTCCTGTTCAAGCTGATCTATGTTAGTTAGAGCAATTAAAAAGCAAAAAATTAAATGTGTTAGTTTTTCTTTGCCTATGAATCATGGAGGACAAAAAAGGATGGCTGAAAGTTGCATCTTTCTTAGATCCCCAATTTGGGGATACATACTGAAAATCTTTGATCATGCTCTAAACACTTCAACATGCCCTTATACATAGTTTTTTTGTTGGGACATGTCAGACTTTTAGAGAAGAGATTTTCGTATATTATTAATGTGGGCAATACTCTAAATATATAAGTATCACAATTACATGATAAACAAACCTCTAATCCTAATATAATTACTTTTCATAATATGAGTAAACTCCTAATAATATATAGAAACATGACTTTTTATAGCATATGACTCTTAATAGCATATAGAAACAAGACTCCTAATATGGTAACTACATATGACTCCTAATAGGTAACTATAATAATCAAAGACTTTAACACTCCCCTTTAAGCTGGAGCATAGATGTCAGTCATGTCCAGCTTGTTACAAATACTAGTAAAACATATTCTATATAGTTTTTACACTGGTGATTCGATGCCACACTGTTGCTTTCACACTGTAGCATTGATCAAGAGAATACTGATTTCTCGCATCTAAAGCATAGATGTCGATGTTGAAGTTGTCAATCAAAACATGAAGACCGCATGATCCTTGGATATAGTTAGAATTTTCGAGTTTCCCAAACTCAGTAGAAGTGAGGGTTTGGAGATTTTCAAACTTAATAGAAGTGATGGTTTTAGAAATTCCTCAAACTCAGTAGGAGAGGTTTTGGTTGATCTTCAGACTCAGCCAAAGAAAAGGAGGTTTTGAGAAATCTTCAAACTCAGTAATACTAGAAGATGAGTTTCGATAGATTCTCAAACTCAGTAGAAGATGAGATTTTCAGAGATTTCTCGAACTCAGGAGAGTAAATACTAAGAACATACACAAACTTTGCCACATGGTAAATAATTTTTCTCCTTGAGTTTGGCAGTAGAAATCAACATAGATGGTGCAATACGGGCAGTAGATGGTTACAATTGACTCAACAAAGATGATAAGAATAACAGAAGCCTGGACAGTAGATAATAGTGACTATAGACGCTGTAGTTGTTACTGTGAAGATTGAAGATGATTAGAGGCGATATTGAGACAGTAGAAAGCAACAAAGAGTGTCAGCGAGTGTTACAGAGGTGATCGGGAACAAAAAGTCAGTCCGTAAAAGCAGTAACAGACTTTGAATGGTGTAGAAATTAATGTCGGCTAGGATTTGTAGCACCAGGCTTTGAATGGTGTAGGAATTAAAGTCGGTTAGGGTTTGTGATGATCGTGACAGGTTGGAGATCAGTTAGCAAGGAGATGATGCTGATACATGCTTCCGTTGGAGGTTTTTTAGATGAATAGTATTTTCATGATGAACAATAATTTTTTTTAGGCGAAGGCAAGAAAAGGTAGGGTTAGGATTTTTGAAGAAGAAGAGGTTAGGGGTAGGATTCTTGCTCTGATATCATGTCAGAATTTTAGAAGAAGAGTTTTTTGTATATTATTGATGTGGCCAATATCCCAATATATAGGCATCACAATTACATGATAAGAAAATCTCTAATCCTAAGACAATTACTTCTTATAATATGAGTAGGACTCCTAATAAAATATAAAAACATGACTCTTAGTAGCATATAGAAACATGACTTCTAATATGATAACTATAATATGACTTCTAATAGGTAACTATAATAATCAAAAACTTCAACAAGACGGAAACTACATAAGCTGTTGTAGCTTTCAACTTGCTGCTTTTGGTTGTCCATTGTTTAGCTACTTGATTGACTAGTGAAAAAACTTTAGATCATTTGTTTTTTGGTTTTCAGGCATTTGACATGATGTAGATTAACTGGAATGGAGTAGATTTCTAATTTTGATGGCCTATCATTGAATTTGAATTAGAAAGGTTACTTCCGAATCCTTCTGAAAATAGCCACACACACACACACACGCACGTGTGCACACACTTTCTAGACATTGACATTCCTATTATCATGTCACGAACTCCATATTCAGGTTTTGGGGCTTATGACTTTTTGCTATGGGAATAAAGCATACACAATGATTCTCTTTTTTTATGTGGAGTCTAGCATCATGCCCCTACTTTGCAGAACGTTATTTCCTAATAACGTACTGGTTATGCTGTAACTCGAGTACAGTTGTGAATGCTGTTTCACTTTGCCTAGACAAGCTTGCCTGCATGCCCGTGCACGCAAATACATACATCCATGCATGTCTGCACAAAGCACACACAGACACATGATAAGAGGCATATACTACAAAAAAGTTATTGCTGTTACGTATAAACTGGGGAGTTTACTTCATTGGTTCTTCATTCTAGTTCTTAAGCTGTTACATTTCTTTACAATTGTTATTGCCTTTGCCATCTGTTACTTGTTGCAATAATTACTGTACCCTATAGAACGGGACATTAGATACACACATCGATGATTTACGTTGAACATGCATGTCTTTTCCAACACAGTTTATGCTTTTTCCATAGTTATATGTGTATAACATATAAGACATGAGCTGGTTCTATCCACATGGAATGTTTTTCCCCTTTCCTTCCGTAGAGGATTGCCAGTTCATATGTTTTACGCCATTTTCCCTTCTTTTCTTTTGCTATTGCAGGAAGTGGAGCTACTTCAAACATTCAGTAAACTGATTGAAGATGATAGAAGAATTATCTTGTCAAGGAATAATCTTATTGAACTGCATAAGGTGTGGTGATCTTACATCATTGTATCTGTAATGTTATTACACAGAATACTCCTGTATGGAGTTGTGATTAATATTTCCTCTTTCAAATCACTTTTTCTTGTGCCTTTTGTTTTTCCATATCCTATTGTCACATTAGATTATGCATTTTCTGTAGGTGCTTGAAGAGCATGAGCTGTCATGCGCAGACCTTTTGCTTTAAAGACTGATGGTGTGATTTTGACTGCAGAAAGTAAGAATATTTCAGTATTTTTAGACACTAATATTTTCCCCGTCAATAATACATGCAACATATTCTATATTGTTTTCTATTTTCAATGACCCCTGATTTCATTTGTTCTTTTGTTGCTGTTCATGCATGGACCTATATATGTTTTGATGATGATAAGATAGTTTCAACGAGAATGTTAAACTAATTATTTACCTAGAGGAGCCCATCTATGGCCAGAATGAGTCCGTGCCTTCACTTCATTATTTGCATCAATTGTCTTCTTTTATGAGGAAGCTTTTGACACGTGTTTGCGCTTGCTTTCCTGATGACTCTTTAAGTTTAGCCATCATAAGTCAACTATTGATATATCTTTTTATACTTAATTACCTGTGTCTGAGAATTTTTTTTGTTGTAACATGAAACAAGGGCATTGGTTGTAGTCGATAATGATTGTTCTGTTTAATGACTGCATTCTGTCAGCTTCATGAACCGGATAGACCAACTTGGAGAAGTTTTGATCAGATATAATCAACTGAAACTACTTTAATGAACTGTCATAAATTTTATGCTAGAAACTGAGAATGTATTTGAAAGGATAGATTAATATTTGGCTATCCCACTATTTCTTTCCTTAGATTGTTTTACTTGGCCTCCATATTCATTTGCTGAGGTGTTTAACAGTGAGAATGGGCTGAAATGAAGTGAAAACAACTTTCATAGAAGAAAGTGCAATGATGAAAAATATACAAGGTTGGTTGTTGGTTAGAAATAAAGTGTGAACAACTTCCCTAGAAGAAAGTGCGATGGTGATTGGGCACTGCGCAATTTGTCATTGTTTTGAAGTTTTTGAATTTGGAAATGAATTATGGAAGTCTTTCAAAGTTTTTCCTGTTTGATTGTCAAATTTCATTGTTTCAATTTTTTTTTGTAATTTTATGGATGAAAAACAGAAGAGTTGTTTAGTCTAGAAATCCACCTCCGGTGGCAGGCAATTTTGTGACAGACCCCAATTTGTGATGCTGCTTTTAGGAGGCTCATTACCGGTCCGCAGAAACATGTAAACAAAATAGGGTTCTTAAATTTGGTGCAGTAAAATCAGAAGACAGTGTTGAAGTTGAGTTGTT
Source organism: Agave tequilana (assembly GCA_038442645.1). Classification (NCBI taxonomy): domain Eukaryota; kingdom Viridiplantae; phylum Streptophyta; class Magnoliopsida; order Asparagales; family Asparagaceae; genus Agave; species Agave tequilana. The sequence goes on along the minus strand of JAVJIF010032428.1, from coordinate 70,011 downwards.
AGGGAAGTATAGCAGTTGCTTGAACAGACAATAAAATTAAGTGATGATCTGAGCACCCCCCCCCCACCCAAAAAATAAATAAATAAATAAATAAATAAAAATAAATAAAATAACACCGCCACCGCCACACCCACCCCACCCAAACCCTCTCTCTTTCTCTCTGTATAGGCGCTATATGACGTGGACACATGACAAATTTTAAAAAGTATATACTACATGACACACCTTCATAATAGGAATGTGGATGCTGGATATTATTGTGTGGGCACGCACTTGTACTATCCTAAAACTTAAATTGACAACCCACTATTTTCAGGTTGATCCAATATCATTTAGAGTACTAAAGATCAAATGGTTGACTTTTTTGCCTATGTGTCTAGTAGCCAAAATAACTGTACTGAAAGTAACAAGTTGATTAGACCTATGGCCTAGTATCTTTTAATCCCAATGGAAATTGGTATACAAGGGTTTTAAAATGCTAAATCCCAAGAAAAGTTTGGATTCTCAATTTGTATGCCTAAATTTCTACTGAAAGTAACAAGTTGATTAAATCTATGACCTAGTATCCAATGTAGCAACAAATACTCCTATCATGAAGCCGTGTCATGTTCGAAACGTGTCCGACACGCGTGTCGGACACACATGTTGTGTGTATTTAAAAAAAATTGTGACGTGTCCGCGTGTCTGTCCATTTCAGTGTTGACGTGTCCATGCAACATAGCTAGTATCTTTTGATCCTAACAGAAATTAGTATACAAGGGTTTTAAAATGCTTAATATCGAGAAAGGTTTGGATTCTCAATTTGTATGCCTAAAAATTTGGATCTAACCAACTTGTTACTTTTAGTCATCCATTTTGTGCCCACTTTATGCATATGAAAAAAAAGAAAATTCATAATCATTTGAGTTTTTTGTGTAGACATTCTAATTGATATAAATAAACAAATAAAGTGGAGTGGAGTGGTCGCTCATGTCGATCTACACCACTTATATTGTCCAAATTAAACATTATATAATTTTGTCCTTTCTCTCCCATGCATCATGTAGCCATGAATTGTACGGCTGACAGTAGCAAGTTGCTTAGATTAAAGGTGTATAGTGTTTGCAACACAACAAAAATTGCTTTGCAAGGGCTTAAGTGTTCACTCATAATTCAAGGTTTGGATTCTTGATTTGTTAGCCTCAAATATGTCTGAAGTTGAGGATGCCTCACTTTCCGAATGTCCAAGTGTTTATGACTAAGCAACTACTTTCGGCTGTCCATTTTAGGCTATTGATGCATGGGTAGGACAACATAAAACCATCTTAAAGTTGGGTTTTAAGTGTTTTTTGACCAACTCAAACGGACTGTGTAAGCATCCTCATCCTTCCCGATGTTCCTCTCTCTCTCTCTCTCTCTCTCTCTCTCTCTCTCTCATAGACAGATACACAATGTTATGTTGACTTTTCCATGTGCATCAAATGCACAAAAAATATAAGGTATCAACACAAATGTATGAGCAAACTTTTGGTAAAATATTTGGTTATGCTTGAATATTTGCAGTTCTATCAACACCACGGACAGAGTCAGGTTGACGTTCTATTGGATAAACATGGTCGATGTCCCATCCCCTTTGTATTATATGTATTACTCAATAGCTCCATCTAACAAATAACTTTGCTCCATAGATATTCATTATCTCATGAACTACAAGAATTTCCATCTATTATTGCATTTCTATCTTGGGTATGGACTGTTGGAAGTCCTAGGTAAGTCCAGGCTTCAATCTTTGTTTCAATAATAATAATAATAATAAATTCTTTGAACATATCCTACCTCACTAAGCTAAAACTTGTTCTTTTAAACATTCTTAGCCATATGTTCTTGTCTTCGCTTATTTTCCATGATATTTTCAGATTTCCTAGTGACTACAGTATAAGCTGTCTTTGGACTTGTTATCACACATCTATACTTTGTCAATTGTAATTTTGCTTTCTAATTATAGATCACACATGCATTAGCTGTCATTTAATCTATTAATTTCTGGGCTAATATTTAACTTCATATCCATTGCCATCTTTGACTCAGTGATCTTATGTTTCCTTAACTTCTGCTCCACACAATTTGATCCGTAAAAGAACTGTTGACTTATATATTTTTTGTCTCGGAGATTTTGCAATCATGAAAAATTGGAACTTTCCACCTTTATGTTTAATTTTTATGTATGTTTCCATGTATATTGTAATCCATGCACGCAGAAGCTGAGAAAGTTGTTGGATGGGCCAAAAATCACTACTTGTCCAGCAGCAATCTTCCATCAGTAAAGGGTAAAAGGCTGATGATCCCACGTGAAAGGTAGGTAATAGTCAACAATCTCATTGCAGATTTGTTACAAACATGATCATTTCAGTTATTGAACCTCCCCCGCTTCTTCTTCTTCTTCTTGTTTGTAAAGCTTGGAAATTGCAATTTCAAGGCTAAGCGAAAGGGAGAAGGTTTCCACAAAAACTTCAGTAAATCTAAAGGTGTGTATGTGCTTCCATCAATCATTAGATGCCCTTAGTATTTTGTTCAGTATTGCATTTTTTTGGGAAAATTATTTCCATTTATGATTTTGTATTGCTTCTAATTTACTGAAGGGCCTTGCCAAGGATGAGTATGAGAGCAACTTTATTTCGGCAGTGGTACCACCAGAGGAAGTAGGGGTGAAGTTTGATGATATTGGCGCTCTTGAGGATGTGAAGAGGACATTGAATGAGCTTGTTACACTTCCAATGAGGAGACCGGAGCTGTTCTCGCATGGAAATCTATTACGGGTATCACTTTCTTTCTTTACATTTTGCCCTTTTCATTATATGTTCATAGGCATAGGCTTGGTCCGAGATCAACATTGTTATCAGTTAGTTTCATTCACATGGGTGTGAGAGGGAAACTAAACATCTAGCTTAGTATGTTCTAATAAATTGCTAAATTTGAAGTTTGTGTTGTATAATTTCCATGCACTTTTGAGTGCATGTTTTTATTTACGCTCGCATACACAAGTATACTGTTATGATTATATATTTCTCTAACAATATTCCTAGGCCCCATGTCAGAATGGATAAGAATATGGCTTAATATTTTTTAGTTTTTGTGTTATCACAGTTTTTTGACATCAAGGGATAAACGACGTCAGGCAGAGGTTTAATGATTTTAACCCCACTAGGGAGGGGTTTACAATCCTGCCTCCCTCTCGGACCATCTTTTAGTGCAGGTTAAAGCCCTCAAATACATATGTTCTCTCTTCTTCCAAAACTCCTATCCAAACAACAGATAGTGCTCGAGGGTTGGAGTAAGTGTAAGCCGTCTACACGGGTTAATCCTTATTAAACCCATCTCTTGACTCAGCTTAAGAAAAAGCTTAAAGCTGTTTCCAAACAGGGCCATTGCATTTAGGTAGCCTATATACTTGTGGGTTTTTAGTTTTTCCTTTTTACAGTGGAAAGGTACTAATCAGCAGGAAAGTCTTCTTTTTTGAAGTTAGAGATGACACTTAACTAAATGATAGTGTTTGTCACTTTGAAGTGCCTGCAATGGTGCTCCCAATTATCTTGTTAGGCAATACTTGTTTCTGGAAGAAAATGGATGTTACTGATGGAGCATTTTAGGATCATCATGGCTTACATAATATGATGTTTATAGGTTCCAAAAATGTTTTGTTTCTAAAAGCATTCAACATGAGGGATTCCTGATGGAATTAGAGGGATTTTCACCAGTCAAAATTTGATCTTAACTCAGTGCTGGTACGCACGCCCAGGGAATAATGACTGGTTTTGCTGGAATGCTTGTGTCCTTGTGGAAATATCATTTCTCTCATTACCTTTTGTGGTTCTCCAGTGTGCTGCTTATTTCTCTTTTTGTAAGTTCTTTTTTTCACTTCATCAAAGTAAGTACTCTCTTTGACACACACACACACACACAGAGAGAGGATGATCAATAATAGAAATATAAGCAGTAACACACACACACACACACAGAGGATGATCAATAATAGAAATATAAGCAGTAAAATGATGATTTTTTTTTTTAATATAGGCTACTGAAAATATGGCTTTGTTACAAATAAAAAGATGAATGTGATGGATGATTATAATGAAATATAGATTTCACATGGTCCATCAGTTGAGTTTCATGAATTGGTCGGTCCGTTTTGACTTGCCTGATGTTTCTGAACCAGAAGGCTTGCTTCATTGACATAATGCTTCTGGCTTGTGGGGAGTCTTTGCTCTAAGGCAACTTACATTTATTTTTCTGACTTTTTTTCTCGTTCTTTGTCAGCCTTGCAAAGGTATATTGCTTTTCGGGCCTCCTGGTACAGGGAAAACTCTTCTTGCAAAAGCACTTGCTACAGAAGCTGGAGCAAATTTTATTAGCATAACTGGGTCAACTCTTACTTCAAAGGTAGGTTGTATTCCAGTCTCTTTTGTTATTTTTATTAGTCTCCAATTCTTAGGCCCTGTGAACATAAGGTTACTAATGCTTAGATCTACATTTTTAATATCTAATCATAGCTTTATCACTGTAGTGATTTTTATACAAGATAAACTGATTAAGATGTGGGAGTCTAGGAAAAGGTTGCAATCAGCCTTTCAAGTTATTCTATTACCGATATAGAGAGATTCTGAAATTTGTAATTGAAAAACATGGATGACGGATCTAAGGCCCCTGCTATATTATTTCTTGGCAGCTGTTTACTTCAGTTTGTTTAAGTTTCTGTTAATATTTTTCATTCTTGATGCCCTAATTGTATTTCACTTTTTTTTTCTTGTAAAATAGTGGTTCGGAGATGCTGAGAAGCTCACCAAGGCCCTCTTTTCATTTGCTACTCGATTAGCCCCTGTTATTATTTTGTCGATGAGGTAGGGATTTTTTCTCCTTGGGCAATCTTCTGTACTGTCTTACTGATTTATTGAGATTGATTTCACAATGTTTTGCTGGTATTGTCTTGCTTGATTATCATCTAGGAGCTCTTTGGCTTATACAACATAGTTCAGAATCTGGCAAAAACAGGAAAACAGAGTCAAAAGTTTGGGTTTTTTTTATAATTTTTATTTTCTTGAAACAACTATGAATAAATATAGAATAATGTCTTGCCAAAATGACATTTCTTTACTCTTTAGGATTTTGGCAAGTGCAAGTTTGATGCGCGTGTTCTTCAACCAGTACAAGAAAATGAGACAACTTTCTTTCTAAAATTTATAACACATCATCTTTTGATAGTGCTATCTGAATCAAATAGTTCTCTATATAATAGTGGTATTTGAATCAAATAGTTATCTATATAATAATGTATTGCCATTATAAGGGTTTGCTAGTGTAAGAAAGCTATATTGGGTTAAATGTTTGCCACTTTCTTTTAGCCTGTTGTATTTCTTCAATTCATCCAGGAAATAAGCATGAATATGTCACAACACTGGCAGTTTGAAAATTGGTTTTGATTAAACAATTCCACAATCCCAGAAAAAGAAAAGGCAGGAAATTTCATGTTAGGGAATTATATTCTTCAAGTGTAATAAGAATACTAAATAGTAAAGACAGCAACATATGTAACACCACTTTCAATAAAATAAATTAATCAATTATTTCTTTTATATACATTTGAGGCCATCAGCAACTGTGTTTGAACCCAGACCTTTTCAAACTGAAGAGACTTACCCACTATGGTACAGTGGCACTCACCTCTTTGGTCTAGTAAATGCTTTTGCATGGAAAAAGCGGGCAAGGAAAAGGAAACACTAGAACAGTAGCAAAAAATAGTATGGGAAAACATTCCACGCCAATCATTATCCATTCCTGACCAAACATTATCCGTAGCTATGAAGTCATTTGGATACACTCTTTCATGGTCCACGAGAGTTTGGAGGTTGTGTCTAGGTTGTAGCTTAAAGTTCATGACCCGGAAAGTAGGTATCTACCCACCAATTGGCTATCATGGTTTATGAAGGTTTCTTCTTTCATATAGTTGCTTTGGCCCTGGGAACTTGGAAACCAACACATGGAGGATTGAAACTTAAGTTGAGCTTTCCCTAGATGTTCAGTTCTTTCTGCAAGTTTCTTGCCTGGTATCCTGCTCATAAACAGACACAGTTTAATCTAAAAATGCTTAGATAAGAGTGTCGAGGTGGTTGGTGGGTAAAATCCTTGTGTATAGTTTTAGAATTTGGGTCTTTTCACTTCCTTTTGAGGTGCCTTACATTGGTCAACTTAAACAGCATGTTATTTAAAATTGGTGATTTACTTTATAAGTAACTGGAATTGTAATATTGCATAGGTTGACAGTTTACTCGGAGCTCGGGGTGGTGCTTTTGAGCATGAAGCAACACGGAGGATGCGGAATGAATTTATGGCAGCTTGGGATGGTCTGAGGTCAAAGGACAGCCAAAGGATCCTTATCCTTGGTGCCACGAACCGGCCATTTGACCTGGATGATGCTGTTATTCGCCGTTTGCCAAGAAGGTATCAGAAACTTGCACATCCTTTTCTATTCTTCTGTCTGTCCTCTTTAAAAAAAAAATCTTATTACTTAACCACTGTATTCTGAGCCTGTAGGATATATGTTGATCTTCCGGATGCCGAGAACAGACAGAAAATTCTGAAAATATTACTCTCACAAGAAAACCTAGAGCAGGATTTTAGATATGATGAGCTTGCCAATGCAACTGAAGGATATTCAGGAAGCGATTTGAAGGTAAAGATGCGTAAACAGGTCTGCTTCTGTGATGTTATATGTTTGCATTTCCTAACTATTCTTCTACTGCTGTGCAGAACCTATGCGTTGCTGCTGCATATAGGCCTGTTCAAGAGCTTATAGAGGAAGAAAAGAAGGTATAAGCCTAATCCATTGTAATTGACCTCTTCAAATATTTAAAAGGCTAATTATGCATTTTTGAAGAAGAATCAAAAGATAGAGATAGCTAATATGAGCATAGGAAGGTTCTATATTTTAGTTACCAAGGAATTGTCGTGTGGTCCCAATTTGACTGCACTTGACCTTTTCACAGTCGACCAGTTTCTTGACCCTAAGTACAATGACTTTCACTCAAACATTCAAAACATAAGCTTTGAAGCACCTACTTGTGATAAGAGGTGGAGAATACTCCGATACATATCCGGTATGCCGGTACAGATACAGGTGGATTGTGTTGGATTCACGTTGGATACATTTGTGAAGTCAATGCGAGGGCATGACTTTGGGCGATGGACGAGGTGCTGGTTGGCGGTAATGAGATGCTGGCCTCGTTGAGAAAGCTGTAGCTGGTGATAGTGAAGTCAATGTCAGGGCGTAGCTGTGGGCGGAGTTTCAGTCACCGAGGAGCAGCAACACTAGTGGGTTTAGGAGTGGGTTTTATAGTTTGCCCTCAACGCTGATTGAGGTCAATTAGCAGGTTTAATCCGGGTTTGCTTGAGGAGCACAAGGATAGGGTAGAGTAGTGTGCTGATGGTGTAGATGCATGGTGGAGAATCGGCATAGATGCATGGGTGGAGAATGTGGGTGATAATTGAATTGAATGGGTCTTGCTTTGGGTGAGCGTGAAGGTGAAGCGAAATGGCGGACCATTTCCTCAAAGTAAAGGGATGGGGTTTGGTGAATGGAGTGGATTCAGGAGTTGGACCCGGATCCCAGAGATGCGATTTAAAAGAGAGATGTTGGGTGGTTGTGTGTGGTAAGGTGAGGTGAGGGAGCTTGTGATAGCAACAACCATCCTTGAGAGGTGAGGGTGAAGTGAATGGGTAGTGTAGGGTGGTTCTTGTTTTGGTTGGGGATTGGGATGTAGAAATTAAATATATGACAGCCTTTTTCTATAAATATCTGGGTGATGGGTTGTTTAAAAAATAATGAAGGATCTATTAAAAAACTATTTGTAAAATGAGTAAAATAATGTCATTTTCCCATAGGTGTTTCATGATTTAATTTTATTTTTTAAAATGAGTTTAATTATAATTCATTGAAAGTAAATATGATAGTAAAATATTATTTATTTTCCATATCTGAAATGAATCCATATCTTTGAGTTTTTTTATTCTTTTCATATCAACATATCTCTAACGTATCATATACGATACACAGTCGTACCGATGCAACCTAGAATATGGTTCATAGAGGGAGTATCTACAGTAGGAATGGCAGCAGTGATTACTATATTAACTCACAGATGGAAATTTCCACAAATAACTGCATGGAACATGTGGTTTCCCTCTCTATTATGCCTCAAGAGCTTTGTGAAACCCATCAATGTATACAATACAGAACGAACACAAATTTAACCATTAATTATGTCTAGGTGCAGGCAGATGGTTAGAAGTATCGAGGCTAGGAATAGGCTATTGGGGTAATATTTCATTGGTCAATCAATAGGCCTATTCAGAAATTTTATGTTTGTTGTTTGTTGTTTGTTGATTTTATGATTGATTCTTGAAACTCTAGGTAGATTGTGCATCTCTAGTGACCCCATCCTTACTAGAGAAGACTTTCTTGCTGTTGTTCTCGGTCCTAGCAGTAGCAGTTTGATGCTGTTGCTTCCTTGCAAAACGCCTTGTTTCACTTTCCTGTAATTTCTCTCTTGTTTTTGAGGTACTCTTTTCTCTTAGTACAACATGTTCATTGTCGATCAGCAGGCAGAACGTAGCGTAACACCTCAACTGAGACTTCTTAATTTAGAGGACTTCGTGCAAGCTAAGGCCAAGGTATGCTGATGTTTTTTTTAATCAAAATGTACACATTCACACTCATTTCATGTTGTTTGACTCATTATACTTTCTAATACGTTTATATTGTAGGTTGGTGCCTCTGTCGCATACGATGCTTCTAGTATGAATGAACTTCGGAAATGGAATGAAATGTATGGGGAGGGTGGCAGCAGGAAGAAATCACCATTTGGCTTTGGCAACTGATTAAAAAGGCTTTGACTAATTTACTTGAGGAGGCTATTTTTCTTCTGAACTACAGAGGCATAAGACCCTTCCACCTGATCCCCGTGATAAATCTTTTTTGATCAAGATATCACACGTCGCTGTTGAAGGCAATTAATCAGAAGATATGAAAGCTGTCTGCAGCAAAGTGGTCCACCGAGAGTCTGATATAGGTTGTAACGATACCTGGGGCGTCAGTTATGTTCGCCAATTAATGTTATGTTGCTTGATCTTCAAGATGTAAGGATCTTGAGCTTTCACAAGTTCGCAAAGGGGTCGGCTCACACCACAGGGATACAGACAACATATCTGCTAATGATTTCAACACAATGTAATGTTTTTGCAACAATGGCCTGCATCCTTCCCAGATACACATTTAACTTTTCAAAATTGTACCAGCATAATATTTAGAAGGTCTGTGCACTATGGACTACTGCGACATTTTAGTTGGAATGCATGAAGCTAGCTTTTGTAATAATTGAATAAAGCCTTCGGTGATGCGTATTTTTTTTTTCAGGCTAAAGAAATATCCTCCAACATTCTTTCAGCGATCTTCTTGTGTTCCTGCGCTATTCAATATTTCATCTGTGTGTTTCTGTTATGAGTTTAACAATCTATGCCTGTATAATGTGATGCAATATATAATGTTCGTTGGAAAAATCTTTGTATGTTTATAAATTTTTTTAATGCATATTTGTTTTTTGAAGATTTGAAGGCTTTGGTGGGTATTATTTCTTGCATTTCCAAAGCAAAAACGTTGCTGTGATGAGTGAAAGGTAGCAATCAAATTAGATATGTGTCTTGTAATATGAGATAGCCACCCGATTCGAGTACTAATGAAATGATGCTAGCACATTATAAATGTAGCCACTGATACTTATCTACAAAATTGGCCAACTCTCTGGTCCCTGTCTCCTCAATTGCTTGCTTCCATCAACTAAATTAAGTAATGTCTCCGCGAACGGTCAAGCGGTCGGTTTTGGGTTCGTTTGAGCTCCTGCTCTCCATAGGTCGCCCGTTTTGATCTTGCCGGCAGACATATTTATATATTTATTTATTTTCACCTAATGGGTCACTGAGTCACCAGTTGAATCCTTTTGGGGTTGATTTATTAGAAAAGAATAAAAAAAACTAAATTAGGTGATGTTTATTTGATTTAAAAATGCGATGTTGATTAAATCTCTTTTTCAACACTGAGGTTGCATTGGAAATGTAAGAAAAATAACGTTATATTATTTTGGTTTTTTCTACTAAATTATACCGCCTATTAATAAAAGAAGTTTTTTTAATTACTTTCACAGCACGTGTGATCTTGTTTAAAAAGAAAAAGAAAAAGAAAAATAAGAAGAAATGAAAAGAAAAATAAAATGATTAGAGACCCGATTCAATCCCAAAAGGCCTGCCTCAAAATCCTGCCGCATCACTACTACAATAGCCACGTGAATTGGTGACATTATCGAAAGTTCTATCAAAATTCAAGCCCTTTATTCAAAGAATAAAATCGCACTCCCATCACGAGGGGAGAAGATATTTTCACCCCAAAGAATGATAAAGGCACTCAGGACTAAGGCACCCCATTTTGTGATAAAGACATCACGCTCAAAATTAAAAAATGGCCAAAAATCCTTTGTTCTTCTTTTTCTCTTCCTCTCCCTCCCATGTCGGCGACCCCCGACGACCCCTCTCCCTTCCCGGCGACCACCTCCTCACCCCTCTCCTCCCCTTTCTTCTTTTTATTCTTCCTCCTCCCCGGCCTTCCTCTCGGCCTCCCCCGCTCCCCCCAGCCAACCACACCCCCCCCCCCCCCCCCCCCCCACAACCCCACCCCACCCCCTCCCAATCTCCCCCTAGCTGTTCACCCCGCCGGGAGGGGGGGGGGGGGGGGGGGGCAGAGAGGCAGAAAGAAGAAAGGGGCATTTTGGAGAATTCAGTAATGATAAATTAAAAAAATTTAATGGCACATTTGTAATAATTTTGGGGTGCCTTCGTCATTCTTTGGAGTGAAAATATCCACTCTCTATCACTAGGGTAACGGATATTGCCACCCCAACAAATAAGAAAGCCCCCTCCCAAAAAAAAATATTTACAAGTGAGACATTATTTTTTTTACAATTTTATCCTAAGTGAAATATCCAAAATGCTGTTCTTCTTTCTCCTTCCAACAATCTCTCTCCTCATTCTTTTCCGACGACACCCTTCCCCGGCACTCTCCTCTCCCCTTCCCCCGACCTCCCTTTCCTCCCACCCCCCCGGCCGGCCTCCCCCTTCCCCCCTCCTCCCCCCCCTCCACCCCCGATTTTCCCTCCCCTCCCCTCGACCTGCCCGAAGCTCCCCGCGCGCCCTCCAACCTCCCCTACTCTCCCCCTCCCCAGATTGTTCGGCCGGATCTGGCCGAACAGTAACATGTTTGTTCAGCCAGATCCGGTTGAACAAGTCGCCACTTGTTCGGTAGGATTCCGGTCGAACATCTGGGGGAGGGGGAGGAGGCGGGCGAGGGGAAGGGGCGGGCGGTGAGCGCTGGGAAGGTTGGGGGAGGGAGGTCGGGGATGGAGTTCGCCTGTTCGGGAAGGCTAAGGAGGAGGGGAGGGGGTTCACCGGTTTGCCGGCGAGGGGGAGGCCGATGGTCGCCGACATGGGAGGGAGAGGAGGAGGAGGAGGAGGAGGAGGAGGTCAATTTGGCCTTCTTTTATCAGTTTTGGGGTGCTTTAATCCATGGTGTGCCTTCATCACTTTTTGTGGTGGCAATATCTGCTTCCATCACTATGGGAGCGGATTTTACCACCCCCAAATGAGAAAGGTACCCCACAAATATTTACAAGTACGTCATTATTTTTTTGACAATTTTATCCTTGGTGAAAAGTTCAAAATGCCCTTCTTCTTCCTCCACCCACCTTCCTTCTTCGGCCGACCTCCTCCCCCCATCACCGGCGCTCCTTCCTCCTGCTGCTGCTGGCCTCCCCGGCCTTCCCCTCCCCCGTGTTCTACCACCTCCTCCTCCCCCTAGCCCCACGGCGCTCCCCCATATCCTCCTCCCCCTCCTCGCTCCCCCCGACGCTAACTTCCCCTCCCTACGACGCCGACATCCACTCTCATCCCCTCCTTGCCCGCCCAACTCCACCTGCCCCATCTGCTCGACCAGATCCAACCGAACAGAACTCCATCTATTCGATCAGAATTCGTCCGAACAGTTGGGGCATGGAGAGTTGGACGGGCATGGAAGGGGGAAGGTGAGGAGGGTGGAGGACGGGCATGGAAGGAAGATGGGGGGGTTCGCCGATGAGGAGGCAGCCGTGAGGAGGAGGAGGGAGAGGGTTCCTGGGAGGAGGAGGGGAGGCTGGGGGGGAGGAGGCTGTAGGGAGGAGGTGGTTCGTTGGAGTAGGGGTTCATCGCAGGAGGAGGGGAGGCCGGAGAGAAGGGGGTTCACCGGGTAGGGGCCACCGGGGGTAGGAGGTTCGCTGGAGTCGAGTGGTCGTCGGCATGGGAGGGAGAGGAGGAGAAGAAGGAGGGAGCATTTTGGCTATTTTTGAATTTTTTGGAGGTGCGTTTATCAAATTTGGGGGTGCCTTAATCCTTGTGGTCCCTTTCTCATTTTAAGATGTGACAATGTCTGCTCCCCATCACTAGGGTTGAGCATTGATTCGGGTAAATCGAATAAACCGGTCAAACCGATCAGTTCAGTTCAGTTAGAGAAGAGAGTTCAGCTCGGTTCCACAATTTGTGGAGATCGGTAAAATCAAACCGATCCGAACTCTCTCTTTCCCTCTTAATTTCAATTTTGTGCCCTAGAATGAGGGAGGAAGAAGATGAGAACTTTAGAATTATTGGGTCATGGTTGGAGATAGAGATCGTCGAGATGAAAAGCATAGAGGAAGAAGATGCAGTTTGTGGTGAGATCGAGTTGCAACCGTGGATGTCGGGATGAACTTGAGATCACCACGAGATCTAGATTGTTTTCGGTTAAAATCGAAATCGAATCAAAAATATCGATTTGATTTCGATTCAGTTGCCCTCCCTTGTGTAGTGCGGTTTCGATTTTTTTGGCCAAAATCATACTGCACCGCACCTTGCTCACCCCTACCCATTACAAACGAGTGCAGATATTGACACCCAATAAATTGATTAAGGCACCATTAGATCAAGACACCCACCCAATTTGATGAAAGCACCCATTAATATTTCAAAAATACCCAAATTAGCCATCATATCTCTTTCCCTCTCATTCGTGTTTGTCGCCTCCATCATATCCCTTTCCCTCTCATTCGTGTTCGCTGCCACTCCCTCCACGTCATCCTCCTTCATCTTTGGCCATCTTCTCCTTCCCCTCCCCCCTCGTCCCTTCCCCCTTCACCTGGCCATCCTCCCCCCTCCCTCCTTCTCATGGCCGTCAGATCTGGTGGAGAGGCGGTGAGGAGGAAGGGAAGGGCGAGGAGAGATCCCCTCCCCCTCTCCACCGCCATCCCTCCCCCCCTTTGCCCTCCTCTCATCGGCAACACACAGTTTTGCTCAATCTCGAATGGCCGATCAATTGGATGTTTGTTCGGCCATTCATGACCAAATAGTACTGTTCGACCATGGCGAGCCGGCGAGAGGAGGGAACGATGTGGGGGGAGTGGAATGTATGGAAGGAGGAGGACGATGTAGAGGGAGTAGGCGGCGAGGAGCAGGGATAGGGGAAGAAGAAGGAGAAGATGATCGCCGCACACCGTGGAAGGAGGAGGATGAATGAGGGGGTATTTTAGACTTTTCCCCAGTGTCAGTTTGGGACTGTTTGGTTAGAGGTGGAAGTGAGAAAGTAGGAGGTCTTATTTCCCACTTCTACTGTCCATCCAAACACCAAAAAAGAAATATTAGAAAACCTTTTTTCCTTTTCTCTTTCACTTTTACATAATCATTTTCCCACTTTCAGGAGTGTTACAGTTAATTTTATGGTCATATAAATATCATTAGTATTAAGTTATAGCTCGAGTAGTTAATTTTGTGCTCATGTAACTCTCACTTGTAGTTTAGTTACAATCTAATTTTCTTATAATTAATATTTGTTTTACTATTAATTTGCAGACAATTTTGCGGCCAATTTTTTCACTTTCACATTTTCATCCAAACAACAGAAACGATATTACACTTTTTCAATTACATTTCTCAACTACTATTTAAACATTGAAAAGAAAAAAAAAATTCACATTTTCAAAAGAAAAATAATGCCTACTTTCCACTCGCTGACTTCCGCTGACTTCCGTACATTCAAACAACTCTTTTGTTAAAGAAGAATAATATGAAAAGTAATTTTTTAGTGAGTGCCTTGATGAATTCTCTCGGTCTCAATACCCGCACTCAGTTTGTACAGTACATAGTAATAAAAAGTACAAAATCAATTCAAAACTCTCAGCGATTTCAAAATCCCTTTCCCGTCTCTTTCTCATCTCTCTCTCTCCTCACCTCACAAATTTATTTATCCAATTTTGCAGAGTTTTCCGAAATAAATGGAAGAACGCAAAGAGGTAAGAAGAAAAGACTTCTTTTTTGTTGTTTTCTTTTTGCAGTTTAGTCCGTGTAATTTTTGAGTAATTAGTATTTGGTTTGGTTTGGTCCGGAGAAGGTGGTGTGGATGTCGGTGCCGGCGTTCGGGGAGTGGGAGCAGCACCGGGGAGGGGCGGTGCCGGACTACTCCGTCGACTTCTCCAAGGTCAGGGAGAACCGGCGGTGGAACAAGAGCCACGTCAGCATCGGAGCTGACGAGGACCTCCTCTCTTCTTCTACCTCCAACTTCAACTCTAAGGAGGAGGAGGAGGATGCGGATCGGGTCCGGGACCCGATTCTCCGGCGCCCGGCCCGGAGTCGGTCGCCAAAGGTGAGCTCTTTTAGATTTTTACTTTTGAAATTTTTTATTTTTTTATTTTTTGGAGTTTCTGAAGTTTAATCTGTGCTGACGTGGCACTTCACATGGGGTTTCTCCTCCACCTCCATCCATCCTTTATGTGGTTGGAAAGAATTAGGTGATTCATGATAGCGCAATTTTTTATTTTTTTTAAAAAAAAATTCAGAAAATAGACCCCAAAAAAATATTTTCAATAATAGACATCTGATAGGACACGTCAGCACTGCCCGCCAGCGTGGCACTGGCGAAGGGCGTCTTTAGTTCGACTGGGATTGGCAACCCGGTTGAATGATTTGTGCTGTATTTTCTCGACCGGGTTGGCAACCACGGCCGACCAACAAATATATATATATATATTTTTGAATTTTTGGTCCGATCGGGGTTGTCAACCCCGACCGAGAGCAACGTTGGTGCTGACTTCCATGATTTTTTTTTGGGTATGCTCATGTTCATT
Source organism: Agave tequilana (assembly GCA_038442645.1). NCBI lineage: Eukaryota > Viridiplantae > Streptophyta > Magnoliopsida > Asparagales > Asparagaceae > Agave > Agave tequilana. Next base: position 54,754 of record JAVJIF010032428.1, on the reverse strand, counting down.
CATTCATGCATGCATGCTCATCATGTTCATTCAAGCATGCATGCTGATTGGAGCCAATTGAACCGGGGTTGTCAACCCCGACCAAGCCCAAAACTCAACAAAAAAAATATTAGTTGACTGGGGTTGGACCCAGCACAGGGCAAAAAAGAATATTGGTTTGCCCGAGGTTGTCAACTCCGGGCGGACCAAAAATTGCCCCTGCAAGCGCTGACGTAGCCTGTCAGATGTCTATTCTTGATTTTTTTTTGAGTGGGGTCTATTTCTGAAGTTATTTTTAAAAAAAAGGTTTTTTTTTTGAAAAATTGCCCCTCATGATATGCATGAATATATATACTTATGATATTTGCTAAGGATGGCCGTGATGCTACATCAGCATGCTTTAGTGAGAACATAATGGATGAAGTTATATATATATTTTTAAAAAGATGGTGGTCGTGCCTTTTGCATTCTTCTCATAGGGTTGTTTAAATTTTTATTGATGAAAATGGTGGAAAGCTCTCCCGCGCTTCATTAACAAGTTTTAATGAAGGCAAGAGCAAGTAGTATTGAAATTGCATAGTAGTCATCTGCAAATTCATATTTATAATTTGAAAATCAGCATAGAGGTGTTTGGGTGTTGCATGAGCCTCCACGGGTAACACGATGAACCTTAAATAGAGTCCGAGAACCAATCTTATCAAAAACTTAAGCTGATAGGTCTTGGCCTCAACTTCATATTTAAGTCTATCATTTTTCTTTTTTACTTTCCATTACGGGACTATATTTGTACGTGAATACCCAACAAGAGGCGCCTGAGTGAAAAAATATCTAATATTGAGAAATTAAGGTAATACCGGGAAAGAAGCACCCTTATTCGTTCGAGTAACTAGATTCATATGAAGTGGTGTTTGGATCAACCGAGAATCCTGGGTGCAGGCAAACCACTCAAAAATTAAAATGAAAGAATTTTAGACTTCCAAGAAGATTTTGATTTGTAAAGGGACATGTGGTTTAAAAGATAATGGGACTAATCATTTAATAAGAATGGTAACAAATGCTATGGTGGTATTGACTGAAGCTGTTTGCATAAGAAAAGTGATTGTCATCATCATTAAATTAGTTCCTTGATTCCCTAAATTACCCGTAGGTCACTCTTTGAGCCATTAATACTTTGCCCTGTCACCATTACCATATTCTTAATTGCTCATACAGTCAATGCAACTTTTGCTGCATGAGGCATACGAAACAAGAGATATTGGAACAAATGCTGCATTTTCTTTGCACCAAACCAAACAACCCCACGTAAATGTAATATTTTTAAGTAGAGAATGTAAATATGTTAAATGTATTTTTAATGAAAGCACCACTCGAATATTGCTTCTTTGCCAAAAACATCCTTGGACACACGCGCGCGCGCGCGCACATACGCGCACACTTCTTTCAACACACACACACACATAATGTTTCAACACTTCCCTTTTTCAGAACAAGGGTAGCTCTCAGCTTGTTCTCGTAGGCAGACTCCTAAGCCTTTCTTCGAGTATTGATAACATACAAGATTATAAGATAAACATGGAAGAAAAGCACAAGGAAACAACAATATACATAGTTCATCTAACCAAAGACCATTCACATAGAGAGTTTGTAAGAGATATCACTATAAAATTAGAGTACGAGAGAGTAATTACACACCCCAACTCTTGCATCTTTTGGGTGACAAATATAATGTTGAGAATAACTCACCCTCATCATGAAATAATCCCTTATAACAATCAAATAGTAATCTCTTGCTTGGTTAGAAAATTACCTCTTGATGCTGAGTGCTTTTCTTGTCTTGATTTCCAAAGAGGTCTACCACCCCCCACCCCCCCCCCCCCCCCCCCCCCCCCCCCCCCCCAACACCCAGCCAAAAAAAAAAAAAAAAAAAACACACACACACACACACACACACACGCATACAACCCAAAAAAAGGGAAAAAAAAAAAAAGAAAGAAACCCACAGCTCTCTCATGGGTCTTCATTTACATCTTCTTCTCAAGGGAAGTTCATTGCTTATGCCCTTTTAGCCTCTTATTACACTAACTCTTGAGAAAGTGATGCAAAACCATGGCCCTTGATTTAGCATTGGAGAGATTCAAAAATAGTATCATCTCGGAGTTCTAATTGGACTCAACTTTCATTTCATATCTATCTCTTCCTTAGTCGCTAATCCCTTGGCCTACTTTGACTCTCTGTTTTGCTTGAAAACAAGGCATATAATATCCGCAACACCATATCTGCAAAACATTTTGTATTGTGAGTCTGAAGTTCTGTGCCTTTTCATTATTGATATTGCTACTGGTTAAGCACCAACTACCTGCAGGTAAGTTTCACCGGATTCAAGATAGAATTATAAAATTTTGACGTCATCTTACATAGCTTGCATTTTGTTATGTTTGATCCTCTTAGAGGTTTGACACTTTAGCTAGCGTTATATAGGTGATCGATCATGTTCCACCCATGTGTTGTATTCTATTAATGAACCACCAGTATTGCCAAGTTATAGGTTCTTATAGAGAGGATTCAATGCAAGATCAATTCAATACTTTGATGTGTGGATGACCATGGTTTTTTACCTATTAGGCCTCTTAAAAGGAGTGATCTGATGTTGCACAAATTCTGGGAATCATGAATAGATCAGTCTCACTAATGCATTCTCATGGGTTAGTGCATGCTAATGGGTCACCTATCAACTGTAAAACTATAATGCGAAGGTGATGTAAAATAGGCATAGGATAGTGGTTGGTTCATGTTGAGTTCTTTGGAAACAGGACTCCAATGCCTTAACCATCATGCTGAGCAGCAGCTAAGACGAACAAAAATGCTGTATCCCTATGCTCTTTTCTAAACAATATGCATCAAACTTATCTAGTTTTTCTCTCTTCAGGAATTTGTATTATGCTAGGATGGATACTATTTTCTACTTTAATCTTTCCAACCCCCCCCCCCCCCCCCCTCTCTTATTTGTTTTTTGATTGGTGGGTTTCTTCAACAGAGGATGAAGAAGATCATGAGCTATCTTAACTGTTGTGGCGCTTTGGGAGCATGACTTAGACTATGGCCTTCATCGCTCTGCCCCAACAGGGAGGTTTAGACTTTAAGAGACTTCAGTCTTTTTGTTATATGATCTGCTTTATTTCTGTTTTGTTTATAAAGATCAATGTTTTTTTTGAAATATGAATGAACATACTTATTTCCTGGTGCAATGGCTTGCAATCTCAATCGATCTCTCTGTAGTAATAGCTAATAGCTGATTGGGACATCAATACCATCTCATTTGAATCGAATCTGTGTTTTGTTTTGAGTCTAGTATGTTTCTTTTTCTTTTCTTTTATTTAGTCTTTGTTTTCATGATTAGTCTCACATCAGTTATGTGGTGAAAAGTTAAAACTTATAGGCCTATATAAAAGCTCCATTGCTTTCAATAAATAGACTATAATTTTGAGAAAATTGTTTTGGGTTTTTCTCCTTGAGGGGCGTGACGCTCATTGCAGGGTGTTAAACCCTAACTGTGAAGTCAGGATTGAGTGTGCGACATGAAGCAACGTGTGGTCAAGATCGAGGAGCGTGCAATGCGAAGCTGCGTGAGATCTGGGAAGATGAAAGGCCTTTTCATCTATCCATTAGGTAATCATTTGTTATTTTCTTTCATCTCTCATCTTCTCCCAAAATTCTTAGACTCTCTTTTATTCTGGATGAGGACATCACACCGGTGTTTTATTGTCTTAGTTTATTTTGAGTCTTGTTGTTGTTTTATTGTGTTTTAGTATTACATCAGTTATATCTGAGAAGTGTTTTTTTTGTAAATCCTATAAATAAGCCTCAGTACTTTCTTATTGTTAGACAATGAAGGAATGAATAAAAAAAATTTCAGTTAAATTTTTTGAGCGTTGAGTTCATGAGATTGGGATGTAAAGCCCGCGGTGTAATGGGTGTGAAGCTCGTGGTGTAAAGGATGCGAAGCTCAAAATCTATCGGTTCTTATCTCTTTTCTTAAATTCTAACTTTTATTATTTATTTTCTTGTCAAAATCTTAATTTTCTATTTTTTGATTTGAAGGTGATTGCAATCCTCTCATTTACATCAATTTGGTATCAGAGTTTTGGTCCCATTCCCCTTCGAATCTTTTCATTTCTCCAAAGCCCTAGTTCTAGATCCCTAGATCTATCAAAAAAAAGGATCAAAAACACTAGATCTGAAAAAAATGTAGCAAAAAAAAAAAAATTCTAAAATCCCCTCTAAAATCCAACTCCCCACTGTTCATCTTCCTTCTTTGAAAATTAAAAAAAATTCAAAAAGTCACTGTTCCAATCCACTATTCGCCGCCACCTCCTCTCGTTGCCTCACTGCCATTGTCTCCTCCCTCGACAACACCCATAACACCCTCCATCATCGTCACCATCTCCATCATCTTTACCATCATCTTCATCATTTCCATCTTCCTCCCCAAACCCATTGGCAATAACCTGAAATCATCACCACCGCGATTTTCACCGCCCAATCTCAAGAGTTCGTCCACTCCTCCTTCGATTGTAACCACACGATCGTCACTGAAGCTCGCCGTCAGCCACCGTGCCTTCCCAAGACCACGTCGTCAGCCGTCACGTCTTCCCAAGACCTCGTTGAGCATCGCTGACCTCAGATCTCCCTCACCGGAGACCTCTCGTCACCCTCCCGGCCTTCATCGTCACCGCCGCTGCCATGATGCCACCGCTCCTCTGATCAAGCCGCTGCCACGACTCTACTGCTCTGTCGACTTCTTGCTGCCACTGAGATCACCATTGTCCTCAATCGCAACTGGGGAGACCTGTCTCCGCCCGTGCTCTGCCGTCTCCGCCTGTGCTCAACCGCCACACCTGGAGCCCTAGATCTCGAGCAGGGGAGAGATCAGTTGGGGGATTTATACAGATTCCGTTCTGGTTTGTTTTAAAACCCGACCCGATCCAAAACCTGTTAAATAATCGTGTTTGATCTCGGGTAGGATCCACCAACCCGACCCAATCCCGATCCGTTTCCAACTTGAGCCAATCCGGTCAAACTAAACCCGAGTCGAGTCAAACCCGAGTTGACTCGGACGATTCGGTCTTGACTCTATTCAAATTGACTTACTGAGGCAGCTCAGTTGTAGCAGTGTACAACAACAATTCAGACTCTTTTTCAGGCCCGTTCGGAGTCCGATTCGAGTTCCGTCTGAAGCATTGGATCCACAACTGAGTCTTAGAGCCACAGGAGAGACTTCGTGACTTTTGGGCAGCAGGTCCGGCCTCTACCATCTCCTGTTTGGTGTTGGTATTGTTTGAGTTACAGGCCAGAATCGTGGTTCGAGCTCGTTTCCGCCACGGTTCGCACTCGGTTTGAGTAGTTCTCGAGGAAACCATCTTTCACTTTCTATTACCGATTGTCCAAGATATTTTTGGGTGATTTCAGCTCTTCGATGTGAGCACTTCTCCTAGGATTGTTAGAGGAATTTTGTGTTTGGGTGTGAACAACTCACCATTCAGGTGATATTCTAACTTGAGTTGAATTGTTAATTGTTAAATCACTTATAACTACTATTCGGATTGCGATAATTTATTGGTTGAATTGCGATTTACTTCTCTCTAGTGGTTGGATCAGTGATTGAGAAAAGACAGAGTTTTAGGAAAGGGTTTATCTGATGAGTGATGAACTCTGAATTCCTGTAATTTAACCGCGGTAGCAAGCGCTATGCGGGTTGATCTTTAGGGAGAAATGCGATGGAAGCTTTTCAGTATCGTTTTAGACACTAAAAGGTTAATGGTTCTTCTTTGGTTTAGAACAAAAAAATTCTATATTAAGTGTTAGAGGAAAAGAGAGAGAGAGATTGGAGTTGCTTTAGAGATTAGGGGTTTTAAAAGAATTAAAGAAAACAAGGCTTACTAATCATCTACCACCACTAACTTGCTAATCTATACTAGAATATTCTTCACTTTGGATCATAAAAATTATACCTAAGAATTGCATTCAATTCAAGTAAGGTACATAAGATAACAACTAAACCCTATTTGAAATAATCACTAATTAAGACCTAACATTAAACTATCAAAGCCTTCTAAGCATAGAATAAGAAGAATAAGAATTCGACATTAAACTATCAAAGCTATCTAAGCATAGGATAAGAAAAATTATTGGGAAGTATTAACATATATAGATTTAATTAGCTACCATCATGTGCCTTCAAGAACTTTTACTAATCCTAAGGTTAAGCATGCATGATTCATTCGATCATCTAACACAAACTAGAAGTAGTGGTGGGTAGAAATTAGCAAGTCATAAACTAATTTAGCTATGCATGATAAAAACTAAAGAAAGCATGAAAGAAAAGAAGAGAAAGCAACTAAATAAAGAAAGCAAATAAATAACAGTAAGATAGAAATGGGAAAGAAGAATAGAAAAATTTTGTTATTGATGTTGTCACCTTCAATTACAAAAGCCTCCTCTTTCTTTACAAAATTGAACTAAACTAAACCCAAAAAATTACAAAAGAAATTCAGAGAAGAAACTAAAGAAAAATCCTAAGTTATGATCTCTGATGTAGATATCTTATTATGAGAGATTTCATCTCTTTAAATAGCTCTCAGAGTCAATCACAATAAGATACACATTAGGAGTTTTAATTCAATCCTAATTCAATATGAGGAATTCAATTCTGAACTGATCTGTAACAAGTCGGCGTGTTGATTGCTGAATATGACTCATCAGACGGCTGAATTGGACATAATGATCAACATAAAAATTGTAACACTTTAAGTCTTCTTTCTGTAACATCTTGAATCATCGGATTTGAATTTCTGTAGCGAAAGTTATGATCAAAATACTAAACGGTGTTTAGTTTGAATACGAGTCTGAATTGATTTTGAACTCCGAATTTAATTTGAAATATTCTCCTTCTCTAATTAACTTTATACCATCCATCTTTTAGAAATATATCTTATGATTTTGAATTTGAATTGTAAAGATGATATATCCTTTCCTCCTCTTGATTTCAATTTGATGTAAATTGAAATCCATATTTAACTAGGATTAGGGATAACATTGTAGCTTCCTCTATCCTTTTCTTCTCATTTAAATAACTATACACCATAATAAAAGAAGAGAGTTAAATAGAAAAGTTAAATAAAGATTAATCAAGGATAAATGTGTAAATGTGACAATAATAATGCAATATTGAGATGCAATCATACCCCCTCACCTATCTTTTGATTTTACTCGAGCAAAACTAACAAAGAAAAACTAATCTAACTATCCACTTTCGTAGGACTCACGATTGCACTTAGCATGTGTAACAAGCCGTTAAATTTTCAGGTTACCCCTAGAGGACGGGTTTTATCTCGTGAGGGTTTTCGGTGAATTACACCCACAAAATCCATAAAAGAGAGAAAAACAAAATGTTAGTATTTTTGAAAACTCATTTTTGAAATTAAGAAAATATTTGAAATATTTTTGCAAAAATTAAGTAATCTATAAGTCTTAGGATCATCTAATTATTCTTTCCTATACTTAATCCCTATGCAAATATTTGTTAACAATCTAGGTAAAGATTCAAACTGAATTTCTCACTTAGTCTATTATTTATCTTAAGTCATATGCACCTCTGTAATCGTGAATTTTGACTCAGATTCTTCAACTCCAACTCTTATGCCTTTTTTGGAAAGAAGATTCAAAGTATTACCATTTCGTTACTCTTTAAGCACACTTCCTTTTTTTATATATATATAACTCATCTAATTTTCTTTTGTGTAAATATCAAAACTTCTTAAGGCCCTAATACCTAACTAATTGATTATTTAGATGTATTACTACATATATTATATTTATATTTTTTTCTCAAACTTATCTAATTATCTTTCGGGTAAATACCAAGGCTTGCTTAGGCCAAAACACCTAGTTAATCAATAATTAGATTTATTTATTTTGCATATATATATATTCTAAGGCACAAGAGTCTTTGTTTTGAATCCTAAGTGTGTAAGTATATGAATGATGCATATTTCATCAAGGTAAAAATCAAGATTAAATTACCTTTTTAATTTTTTCTCATAATTCTAAAAATCAAACAAATAATCTTATTTTGACTGAGTATGAAATCCTAATTATGATTTTTCTATTCCTTAAAATTAACTTAATTACTTAAAAAATAAGTCAAAATATTGTTTTTAAATAGTTTTTAAATTTTTTTAAGTAAAAACCTATGTTAGTATGTTAGTAAAATTTTTTGTTAGTAAAAACCTATATTAGTATGTTAGTAAGCCCTCCCTCACACCTATCTCATGCATTGTCCTCAATATATGAATGAAATGCAAGAATGCATGAAAAAGAAGAAAGGCCTCAAGGTGGTGGTTCTAATGGTGGTCGCATTAGGCCAAGCGTTGCTACACAATCTAAATCTTGTGAATTATCAAGAAACCCACATTTGATGACCTCTTCTCTATTTACATTTTTAAATTCCTCTAAGTGAATAGGATCATGCAAGACACAAACATTAAAAGTATCCCGGTTATATGACCAATCTTGAAAAATTATCTCGGAGTCATAATTGTCTACACCTTGGTCCAATAATAAAATGTGACTTGATGATGTGATTGATTTGAGCTCAAGAATGATAGGTTCGGGAACCAATATTAACTCAGAAAAATCAAGTTTAGGTTCGAGAATCAGTTTTGGTTCAATAGTTGGTTCCAAATCAAAAAAATTAAGTTCACATTCATGATCCATCAATGGAATGTGACTATCCACAATAAGTGATTCAATTTTATGATCTATGGGTACGAGAATTAATGTTCGTTCGGGAATTGGGTCTAAATTAGGTAAGGACATCGGAGTCAACATAGATTGAAAGTTTGAAACTAAATCACAAAGTTGAGAATCGGACTCACAATCAAGTTCAATCTCATTGAAGTGAAAATTAGCCAATTTGTCTAAGGGTTGGGATTGGTCAAGCTCAAGTTGGTGCAATGAAATTGAATCTTGATCAAAGTCTTCAAGACATCATGATTTTTAGTTCTATCAAGTTGGTTAGAAATGTCAAGGATGGTTGAAACTTTGAGAACTTGCTCATTCATTGTGTTTTTCAAACGATTCATTTGTCCTCCTAACCTAGTGAGGGGATCATTCTGGGACCGAATCATGGATTCTGTACTCTTGTCCAAGTCGGTAGGCTCTACTTGTTATGGTGGGATTTGACAAATCAGTATGGATTTTGAAGTTTGAAATTTTGACGGGATCGCGAGTCTTTTAGCTTTTTAAGTCGTCACCCGACTTCTTCTAGCATCTTATCGAAGTCAGATTTTTCTTCTATACAGCGATCTTGACAATGAGTATAAGAAGCTGAATGTTGGTAAGGTGGTTGACCATATGACTCGGTGGAGTTGTATCCCTAATGACTCGGTGAAGAGTAAAGATGATTATTCCGATTTTGTCTATAATATTAGGGGCATGTGTTTAGTCGGATAAGACCAACCCGAAATACTTCGTTGGTTAAAATTATGTTATGCCGGGTTGGCGTAAGAGGCCGGAGTAAAATATGGATTACTATTGAAGTTGGAAATATTATGGTTATAATCCATATAACACAAGAAATGTCAAAATAAACAAACAAATACATAACCAAAAGAGAACAAAATGTAGCCTAAGTTAAGGTAGACTTTAGACCTAGACGGCTCCTAATTGGTTAGACTGTCCATGGGAGGTATATTGTAGAATCTAATCACAAGTTAATCGGCCAGGTAGGTGGCAAATTGGTGGGATGTATCCACACAAGAGCGACATGCCTAATTAAGCCAAACAACTAACATTCGAGGTTTTACCTCTCAATCCCCTACCTTAGTTATCGATTTGGCAAAAGTAAAATTCTAACAATTTCCTCCTTAGGTCAATCTCCTAGTGAGTACGAGATGTCCATAAGGCCAATGTCTACTCAGATTTAATTAGGATTGGGTTAGTGAGTAAGGAGATGGTTTGTGGACTAAGAGAGGATCATGACTTTCCCACCTTATCTTGTTTATGGATTTGCCCTTAAGTCGTTTTAGTGCGACGTGTGCAAGTAAATAGATAAGTAATCACTCAAAGCAATTGTAAATCACTCAAAAGTGTTTCCATCTAGATGCAATACAAGCATACCTTATCTCCTGTACTCTTCAATAATAATTTAAAAATTAAACAGAATTAAATGAATGCCCTAAGATGCAACATATAACTGTGTTTTAAACAATTACAAACATTGTTTACTGTTGTGATTAGAAATTAGTGTGTAGAATATGATAACATGAAAATATAACAACCACAGAAGCTTTACAAGTATAATTCTATCACCCTGCAAAGAAGCAAGGTGACAACTCCACTGTACGATCGCGAAAATGGTGGTGGAGTCAGGTGCTCTGTCTTCTTGGGCAGAGTCGCAAAGCCTTTATTGATGTTCTGCAATTGCTAACTTCCTGTAATTTGTCCCTGTACACAAAACAGAGAAGAAAGATTAACCAATTTAGTAAATAAAACAAATACCGTTCTCAATGCCAAAATTTTGATTGAAGACAGAGTTTTAGGAAAGGGTTTATCTGATGAGTGATGAACTTTGAATTCCTGCAATTTAACCGCAGACTCCGCAGTAGCAAAGGCTATGCGGGTCGATCCTCAGGAAGAGATGCGATGTAAGCTTTCGGTATCTTTTTAGACACTAAATAGGTTAATGGTTCTTCTTTGGTTTAAAACAAAATAACAATTCTATGTTAAGTGTTAGAGGTAAAGAGAGATTGGATTTGGTTTAAAGATTAGGGTTTTTAAAAGAATTAATGAAAATAAAGCTTATTTATCATCTACCACCACTAACTTATTAACCTATGCTAGAATATTCTTCACTTTAGATCATAAAATTTATACCATGGAGTTGCATTCAATTCAAGTAATATACATAAGATGAAAAAATCTTATTTGAAATAATCACTAACCAAGACCAACATTAGACTCATAGCCTTCCAAGTATAGAATAAGAAGAATAGTTGGAATTCAACATTAAACTATCAAGGCAATTTAAGCATAGAATAAGAAAAAATTATTGATTAGTATTAGCAAATAATAAATTAACTAGTCATCGTCATATGTCTTCAAGAATATTAGCTTATTCTAGGGTTAAGCATGCATATGATTTAATCGGTCATCTAACATAGAACTAGAAGTAGTAGTGGGTAGAGATTAATAAGCCATGAATTATAGAATAAAAAGAATAAGAATTCAACATTAAACTATCAAGACTATCTAAGCATAGGATAAGAAAAACTATTGGGAAGTATCAACATATATAGATTTAATTAGCTATCATCATGTGCCTTCAAGAACTTTTACTAATCCTAGGGTTAAGCATGCATGATTCAATTGGTCATCTAACACAAATTAGAAGTAGTGGTGAGTAGAGATTAGCAAGCTTTAAACTATTTTGGCTATGCATGAGAAAAACTAAAAAAAAGCATGGTAGAAAAGAAGAGAAAGCAAGTAAATAAAGAAAGCAAATAAATAGCAATAAAATAGAAATTGAAAAGAAGAATAGAAAATCCTTGTTATTGGTGTTGTCACTTTCAATTACAAAACCTCATCCTTCTTTACAAACTTAAACTAAACTAAACCCTAAATTTACAAATGAAATTTGGAGAAGAAACTAAAGAAAAATTCTCAGTTATGATCTGTGATGTAGATATCTCATTATGAGAGATTTCAGCTATTTAAATAGATCTCAGAGTCAATCACAATAAGATACACATTAGGAGTTTTAATTCAATCCCAATTCAATACGAGGAATTCAATTCTAAACTGATTTGCAATAAGTTGGCGTGTTGATTGCTGAAAATGACTCATCAGACGGCTGAATTAGACGCACTGATCAACATAAGAATTGTACCCCTTTAAGTCTTCTTTATGTAGCATCTTGAATTATTGAATTTGAATTTCTGTAGTGAAAGTTATGATCAAAATATTAAAAGGTGTTCAGTCTGAATCTGAGTCTGAACTCTGAATTTAATTTGAATTATCTTCCTTATCTCCAATTAGCTTTATCTTATCCATCTTCTAGAAATACGTCTTCTGATTTTGAATTTGAATTGTGAAGATGATATATCCTTTCTTCCTCTTGATTTCAATTTGATTTAAATTGAAATTCAAATTTAGATAGGATTAGGGATAAAATAGAAAATTCCTCTATCCTTATCTTCCTATTTAAGTAACTGCACATCATAATAAAAAAAGAGGGTTAAATAGTAAAGTTAAATAAAGATTAATTATGGATAAATGTGCAAATGTGACAATAATAATGCAATATTGAGATACAATCAATCATCGTTTGTCACTTATCTTCATTTTAGGAGTGCATTTTCTTTATATTTAGAACTTGAAATTTTAGGATATTTTTATTCGCATTAAGTGCACACATTTAGTTTAATTGAGTTTAGAATTCTCCACTGCATCTGCTTATTTGCTTGATTTTGCAATTGTAGACATCATAGCTAGTCAATGTGAAAAGAACCACCTCTTAAATCAGTTACACGACCTTCGTCAGGTCATATGTCCGTTCAGAATTACGTAGCCATATTTGAGAACTTAACTCGTCGTAGTGATGTGAGAGAACACCATTCTGAGATTATAACTATGTTTGTTTGGGGTTTAAGGCCCAAAATTAGGTGTGATATAATCAATATCTCTTATGATTTAGTCACCGTTGAAGAAGTCTTTGATGTTCCCTTAAAGATAGACTTGACTTTCAAAATGTTAGTCAATGCTTATGCACGTGTTTTAAGTGTGAGGGATATGAACATTATGATTATGAGTGCCCCTCGGAGAGCCAACATGTTAGAACTGTACCTAGTGATGATGATGACGACTCGAAGATTGTTGAGGATGTTCACGTTCCTTCTAAGATTGCTAATATAATTGAAGACATATCAGTTAGTTCCGGTATACCGATTATTGATGAGGCCCACGTGTCTTTTGATATTATCAGTGATGACATGAATGAAATAGTTGAGTCTAATATACCCGCAGTCAAGGTTCTAAATATCAGATATCGGGATCGTATCGGATGGGGTTTTTTCATATCGGATATCGGATATCGGGGGAGATATCGGGGATACGCGCACATATTGGGCGTTCATATCAAACATTATATATAATGAAATATTGATAACTAAAAGTTGGTTTAGTGTAACAGATATCATCTACCTAATAAAATGATGTAATATGCATGCAAAGACTGTAAAAAACTATATACATTTGCATGTAGTCGTGCAATAAATAAGTTATTTCATATCGGGCGATATATCAGGCGATTTATCGGCCGATATCGGGCGACTTATCGGCCAATATTCAAATATCGGCCATTTTTTTGCAAATGATATGGCGAACGATTTTCCCATATCGTATCGGCAGCATGCAAAAAAGGAGATATCGGACGATATCTCGGCCGACTCGGCTGATATTTAAAACAGGGCCCGCATTGCCAAGTAGGCATTCGAGTTTTCTTGTGCTAATTATGGGTTTATGGTCGTACCAGTTGGATCTACTACTGAGTTATCGAGTTCCTTGCCATGATGCAACAGATGATTCTGATGTCTTTTTTTTACTTGTTGCTTAGAGTTTTGTGCCTAAGTCCAGTATATCTCCATTTGCAGGATTAACTGTGTGCCCTCCTAGGCAACCTAGATATATCCTTTCTCATCTTTAGGAATTATGCTTGGGGTGCCTACTGCATTTGCGTGCTGCACATATTAATGATATCACTAGGCCGATAGCAATTTGTAATGACACCTACAAATTTTCTGCACACACATAGTATTTTGTAGGAATTTATAGTTACTCTGAGGCCGTGAGGAGGTTGCACGTTTGGCGTACAGATTTCGATAGGATTCTAAAGAGAAATATTTTCATTGCTTCCGAGTTGAATAGCCCTTGGGATCTTGGTATCAGTTTTGTCTTCAGCAGAGATAACACACCTCTATCTACTATTGGTGCCTTGATCGAGCTATTATCTTTTACAGTCGATCCGTCACAGAGACTAGCTCCACCTTTACCACCACGGTCTCAATGTGATGTACCAGTGTTGCTTCCGTGGCCACCACTTTGACCCGATTGAGATGCTTCGTGAGGGGATCCCTCACTCGACAGGGTCAAGTTTCTCCTACCTCGGGGGAAATGATGAGGACATCATACCAGTGTTTTATTGTCTTAGTTTATTTTTTAGTCTAGTTGCTTTATTGTGTTTTAGTACCGCATCGGTTATATCCGAGAAGTGTCCTTTTGTAAAGCTTATAAATAGGCCTCAGTACTTTCTTGTAATTAAACAATGAAGAAATGAATTAACTTTTTCAGTTAAAATTTTTGAGCGTTGAGTTCATGAGATTGAGGTGTGACGTTCATAGTGCAAGGGGTGTGAAGCTAAAAATCTATCCAGTTTTATCTCTATTTCTTAAACTTTTCTTATTTATTTTCTTGTCAAAATCTTAGTTTCCTATTTTTTTTTTTTTGATTTGAAGGTGATTGTGATCCTCCCGTTTTACATTAATTTGCCATTTTACATCAATTTTACATCAATTTGGTATTAGAGCTAAGTTAGGAGAAAATAATGAGTGATAAAAATAAAATTGTAAAACAAGTTTCTTATGAAAAGATTCCCGATGTGAAGTCGGTGCGATTTTATTTGATCCATTTATTGTTTCTTTCTTTTCATCTCTTTTATTTTAAAAAATCCGAATCCTAACCTCTTTTATCTCCTCTCATATATCAAAATCTCAATCACTAATCCCCCTCTTAGCCACAAAAATCAAATCCCTTTCACAAAAAATCAAATTTTAGTCACAATCCAATCCTTAGCTACAAAATTAAAAAAAAAGAAAAAAAAATCCTAAAACTCTTTCTTTTCCTTTCTCTTTCTTTTTCTATCTTTTTTTCTCCTCCCACGTGATCAACCATCCTCTGCGTAATCTGCACCTTTTTCATCTTCCACATTGCCACCAACGTGACTCAATCGCCGGTGCTTCTTCCCTCGGCATCCCTCTTTGAAATCATTTGCTGCTGATGTTTCTTTGTGCGAGGCCCTCCCATGTGTTGCTTATCCCCACACGTGCTCCCCACATGAGTTGAGCAACTACAATCTTCTCCAGCAAGCACCCTCAATTCTCCAGATCGAGTCCATCTCCTGTCGCAAACAAGATCAGTACAAGTCAGTCAGAATACCATTAAATATAGATCAACATCAGGACATAAGCATTACAGACAGACTCAACAAGATCAACAAGTTTAGTTACAAAATCAGTAGCTTCAGATTCAGATCCAGTGTCGAGCCACCACCACCTCATGTATACTCAACGGGGTCGAGTTCTTTCCACCCGACGAGAATGATGGGGACATTAATGTCATGCTTCTCATTTGATGAGTAAGGGTGAGCAGAGTTCGGTTATAACCGAAATAACCGCCCGAAACCCGAACCCGAACTGCTCTAGTTCGGTCGGGTTCAGTTTTGTGTTTCGAAACCCGAACCCGACTGAACCGAACCGAACCGAATTTCTCACCCTATATATCACCTCATCCAAATTCAGTTTACTAAATCATTTAGTTCATAATAAAAATACCAAAGATTATATAACTTATAAAAGATCAATAATGTATCAATCCCTGGAGGCTAGACGGCAGCTCGCTGTATCAATCCTAATACCTCATCTCACTTAAATTAAGTTTTGAGTTTAGTTGGTTAACTTCACCAAACTGCAATATTGAATCATTTGACTAGGGCTTTGAAGTTTGAATATCATTATCAATCAGTTAAGATCTGTTAAATGTGCATACAATTGGCTCTTGATAGAATTGATATCCAAACGGATTCCTTAAAAGAATCTAGTGAAGCCATTGTTAGGTCTCCAACCCTTATCTTTTATAATTGCAGAAAGCTGTGTGAAAGAATGATGAGACCTGTAAGTTTGCCAAACTTGCCACAATCTTGTTCACCTAATTGCTCACATGTGTGCGTGTGTGTATCGAAATAACTGATTAATTAAAATTAATTAATCAATTGATTTAAAGTCTGACTTGTCCATTGACATCCATGCATGCTAGAAAAAAGTCCACAGACAAATGAATTTAATAGGTAGTTGAGAGAGTGCATGCATGGCATTTGGATGAGGGCATGGGTTGAGTTGAGCTACAGTTTAGGATGAGAATGAATTAATATATGCAATGATGGAAATATATGAGTCTAATCGAAAAAATCAAAAAACCGAATCAAATCAAAACCGACTCGGTTTGGTTTCTAAGTCTAATTGGTTCGGTTCGGTTTTGCAAAAATTAGTAAAAATTGAACCGACCGATGCTCACCCCTAGAATCGAGTCTGTATTTTGTTTTGAGTATAATATGTTTTTTCTTTTATTTTATTTAGTATTTGTTTTCATGTTTAGTCTCACATCGGTCATGTTGTGAAAAATTAAGGCTTGTTGGCCAATTTAAAGGCTCCATTGCTTTCAGTAAAAATAGACTAGAATTTTGAGAAAATTGTTTTGGGTTTTTTTTCCCTTGAGGGGCATGCCGCCTATGACAGGGTGTGAACCCCTACCTGTGAAGCTAAGATCGAGTATGCGGCATGAAGCGGCGTTAGGTCAAGATCGAGGAGCGTGCGGCGTGCGATCCGGAAGGTGGAATGTCTTTTCATTTATCTATTAGGTAATCATTAATTATTTTTTTTTCATATCTCATTTTCTCTCAAAATCCTTAAACCCCCTCTTTTGTTTTACATCATAAGCAGTCATTGCTCTGACCATTTCTTTGTTGGCCAAATTTCCTCTCATCTGTAGAAAAGACAAGAATTAGTTAGATTTGAGTATCTTCTTTAACTTAGAGAGTGAATGAAGATGATATTTTTATTATTTATGAACTGGTCTGTAGCATGCACCTTGCTCTTGTAAGTTTATTTATTTTACATTCATTGAATTTGAGAGTTTGATCATAAAATTGAAGTTCTTCTATTTACTTGTGTCTAATTGTTGACATACAATTCTAAATGACGGGCTTTTCTTATTATAATAGATATTTGATCAGATATAGTTATTATTACGCAAAACAGAAAGTCTGAAATATTTTGTCTTGGTACATGTAAATGGAAAACACTTCTTCTCAAACATGAAAACAAAGATATAAATAATACATATACATCAGGCTAGCAACATGTGTTTCAAATATCTTGTTTTTGTACTTATACAAGCTTGGGAGAAAACGAATTTTCATTTCAAAATTCTAAGTTTTAGAAAATACAGTTTTTGTTTAAAGCTAATATATTTATGCCTCAAAAATAATTCAAATAGTTTGTAATATGTGTTGATTTTTTATCACACATATTTGTATTTCAAATATTTATAAGAACTTCTTTTGTGAAATTTTATGTATTTTATTTGAATTTTAGGGCTTTACAAACATATTACTTATTTGGATTAATTCTTCAAGTAATTTGGATGGGGGAGAACTATTGCTAGTGTTATTGCCTGTATGGCTTTAAACTATATTTCCTAATCTGTTTCTTATCTTCGTTAAAGGAAACTTGCATTTCATCGTATCTGTGGTCAAATATGGTGGTTAGCTATGAATATTGTTTCTCCGTAACTATAGAGTTCCAAGCTTCCTTTTCCCTTTAGACTATCATCTTGAAAAAGATTCAAGGCAATTTTTGACTTTGCTTGAAGTGTTGAAACTAAGAAAAATGAGGTTTTCTTTATTTTCTTTTTATCTCTTCATTTGTTATCTAAAAAACAAGGTATTACGTTTCGGCACATTCGTCTCAGTTTAGGCCGTTTCATCTCAGTTTTGACGAGTACTAGCTTGAAACTAATATATAGTTTAGGTTTCACTAAGTTTCGGCTTGTACAAATTTGGTATTGGTCAATTTGGATAGTTCAGTAAAGTTTTGGATGAACATACCAAAATTTACAAAAAAAAATTCTAAAGTAAAGAAAGAAAAAAAGAGAGGGAAAATATGACATTCTTAATTTATACTTTTATCTCTCTTTAACTTCTAAAGCCATCCGATGTTAACATATCCTAATTTGTCATAAGTAGATCATAATTAGATAATTTAATTTTGATTATAATCTTAATTTAACTTGCTATTATTGTGTTCCACTAGCCCTTAATGCTGTGGTCATGATCTGCAATCCCAATTTTAAAAGGAATAGGATTGGATTGTTTTGATTCCGAGCCTCGTGAGCCTGGCCCAACCAGCCTATTACTTGGAATTTTTGTCAAGCATTCTCTGAGGCTATGATTGTTAGTTTACTCGTAATCAATTATAATATATATAAAGGGTACAGTTAGTGAACTTAGCCCAAGTTTAGATTTATTGGAGCTTGATTAAAAAATTTAGACCATTTTCAGTTGAGGTTGATTGTACATTTTCCAAAAGTTGGCGCCCACACCGATGGCTCCTCCAACTACAAGATATGAATTGGGATCTCCTTATTCCCTTATAATCTCCACCGTGCTTCTCTTGGTAGTATCTTGTTTCGAATGTTGTCTTGCTTAATGCCAAGTCAAACACACTTGTTCATCGACGGCTCAATAATTTTGACAACTTGAACAAGCTTCAGTTAATAATGTCTCTGCTTCTAAAGTGAAAAAAAAGTTGGAATTCTTTTTTGGGTCTAATTTGGCTATGGGGGTATGTGAATTGGAGTAGACTAGCTCCCATCTTTCCTCTGACATTTAAAACTTTTAGTGTACATTCGAGTTGTTTGCTGCTTGATGTGGTTAGGTAGAACTTAGATGAAATTTAGGTGCTGCAATTCTGTTCACCTGATCTTGGTAAGTGATCTATTTTCTTCAGCACCTATATATATATATATATATATATATATATATATATATAATATATATATATATATATATATATATATGGAGCTGATCCTCTAAGAACGGTTCTCACGGATTTCTGTGAGAACTTTCATGTGGGTCGTCGGATCTGATAGATCAAATCAAATAAAACTAGAACTCTATCAAATCCGACGGCCCACGTGAAATTTCTCACATGAATTCGTGAGAACCGTTCTTAGGGGATCAACTCACTATATATATATATATATATATATATATATATATATATATATATATATATATATAGAGAGAGAGAGAGAGAGAGAGAGAGAGAGAGACTTGTGTCATTCCGAAAGGATTCGAGGCCGAATGCCAACTTCCGACATTCAAATACAAGATCTACTTCATTAAAGTTGATCTATATTATTTAAAGTAACTAAAAATAAAAAATCAAGTGTTTTGAATACTTTTTTCTCATCCATTAAACGACACAAAATGGACGGCTGAAAGTAGTGAGTTGGTTAAATCTATGCCTTCAAACATACAAATTTTCGATCCGGCCATTTGATCGTGATCTAAACATTTAAAAATCTCTACAAACTAATTTTTGTTAAGTTTCAAATGTTTTACACTATTAAACTAACCAACTCACTATTTAGGCCGTCCGGTTTTTTTCCTACTTGATGCATGAGTAAAAAGTATTTAAAAGACTTGATTTTTGGTTTATAAATACTTAAATAATATAGATCAACTTCAACGGAGTGGATCTTGTATTCGAATGTCGGATGTTGGTATTTTAGTGGGAAGGATTTGGCCTCGAATCCTTCCGGAATGACACAAGTCTCTCTCTATACACACACACACACCTGCTAATTTAGGAGGCAGCGAAGCTGAAGATTCTGCAAACATGTTATGTGGGATTTCGTGGTCTGTTTTCTTTTGGAATTGACTAATTTTTTTTGAAAATGTTTCTCCATTCAATCTATCATGGCATGTTAGTTCCCTGATACTAGACATCTGTTATTCATTTTTATTATAACTTTTTATTTCTATCACTATGAAGGTTGATAATGCCTAAATTACAAGTTATGCTGCTTTATACTGTTTTTTGCGACTGTTTTCTATGAGGTCTCAAGTATATAGCTTACATTTATCATTGTGTTTCTCAAGTTGCTAAATAGCTCCTGGTTTCATTGCATTCCCTTGATTGATGTCAATAATAGAACTTGTTTGTAGGACCTTTTGCTTCATCCTTTATTCTACAAGAAAAAAGGAAAAGTTGCCTTTCTTTGCTGTAATCTGTCCTTGTATTTTTTTGGTCTCATCTTTTTATGAGATCCTCAATTGCTCAAAATTTGTCAAGCCTTCTAGTGTCCTGTCCTAGAGACTGTTCCATTCTTGAGCTGTCTTCACTGCTTGCGTAGCTTGTGAGTCACTTTCTTCATGTTGCTTTTCTTTCACGTGCATTCTTTAAGTTGAGATAAAAAGACAGGAGAAACAACTGAGCTTGGCACTGAAGGGCATCTCCTTTCACTCTCTATTTTGTTGGGGCCTTGTAGGGGATCCCACAAGTTGTAGGTTAGGGTCCCATCTGATCTTAACCTTACTGCTTGTCAGGGAACCTTACAAAATTGCATGTGATGATGGGGTGTTGAACTTTGAGAGATGGAGCAAAAGAGAGATTTCCATCATAATCACAAGCTCATTCTGAAAACTTTATTTCATGGACACTGCACTCATATATATCAGAATAAAAGTTTGAAAAGACTTTTAACTTTCTGAACGTTCTGTATGTATTTTAGTAATTTGCTATAGTTGTACTAATATTCTTGTAGGATAGTGCATCAAATGGAAGGGATAACATCAGATTCTTGTTACTAAGCAACAGGCTTAGACGTCGTGAAATGAGCGCATTAATAAAAAGTTTAGAGGTAGCTTTGATTGGGGATAGAATGAGGGAGAATCAATCGAGATAGTTTGGGCATGCACAACCGAGAATGTATAGGGTTCATAGTTGTTGATGGGGGCAATAAGGTCTTCGGTTGGTCCAAAGTGTATTGAGGTAATAGAAAAGGATGACGCTAGTTGTTAACATAACAAAAGAGGTTGCACTTATCAGAGGAGGATGAGAAAAGGATTCTTGTAGCTGATCCGAAGGATTCAGAATAAAGTCTTTGTTTTTTTTTTTTCCTTTTGTAGATCATTAGATTATATAAGGTGGAGAATGTACACATAATTTGTTAAACCATTTGAATAGAATGTGGGTTTATACATCAATTTGTGACTAAGGTAAAACTCACATTATTATGTAATTTCAGCTTGTGTTAAAAGATTTAACTCTGATTGTACAGAGGCATTAGCTGATGGTTCAGGCAAGTTTAGTGAGTAGATAGTAGTAGTAATATTAATAATTTATAAAGCACGCAACAAAACACTTAACCCAAACTTAAAGCAATAAATGTTCTACCTGAGATTTCAGTTTAGCTAGTCAAGTTAGAAATCGCTAAATTGGGAAACTAGCTAGAAACTGCCATAAAAAGAGTCATCAAGAAGTTCATGGATCATTGATTGTTTTCGAGGAACGGAATCTTTAGGAACATACAAGTCATCGAGAAGACAGAATATCACAAGGCCATCAGCACAGCACATAGCCACCCCATCAAGTAGATTGTCATCACTGCAAGAATAGCTCCAAATATCCTGGTCATTTTCAGAATGGCTGGGAGAGGGAAACATGTTTGTTCTTATTTTCGAAAGGATTCTTGTTACACTCAGATTCTAATCTTCTCTCTCTTTGTCTACTTGAGGTCGAATTAAAAGTACTAAAATAAAAGAGAATGTTTGGTTAAACTTGGCTGCAACCATGAACAAAAGCAAAAGATGCTACCTATTATAATGGCCAAGTGTTGTGGGGAGGGGGCATGGATTGTTCATGAAAAAACATCTCAATCATCACCAAACAAAGGATTATGATAGGATTAGTTATGGATCAACATTACGACATCATGATCAGCATTGATATGGCATTAGGTATCTTTTAGCATTATAATAGGATTAGTTATGATCACCATCACCACAATCATAATTGTTTGATTTTGAAGTTTATGTTACTTCTTAAGTTCGTGTCAAGGGACTTTATCTGCAAGAGATAACGTCAACCTTCTTCTACATCAGTTACAGTATAACTGGTTCTGTGGAGATTAGTTCTCATAAGATAGTCTGATGTAAAGCCCTGCTTTAATCGCGTGTAGGGCAAAATTTTCACATTCCCACTGTACATTTGGAATTTGATAAATCGCACACATAGAACTATGATACACAACACTATGCAAATCTTTGCTCTGTTATTCTGCATGTAAGAAAAGTTGAATGAGCCTTTATAGTGGGGAAGTTTACACATAAAATCTTATAGAGGGCCTTAGAGTTCAATCATGCTAGAAATTATTATTTTGACAGAGTAGAGGTCGAGTACTAAATGCTTAGATTGTACGTCAATCAGATCCTTCAGTAATCTTTATGCAACACTTGTGACTTGGATTGCAAACTTCTACCTTTATGAATCCACATCAAAATCATTGCATCTTCCATTATGCAACTTTTCTTTCCTTTACCCATGTGGAAGTTGTTGAAGTGAGTTTGATTGCACAACAACTGCCACTACCTCATTCATCTCCATGAGAGACAATGGGCATCAAAGTCTACATTCTCACATCTCTAACCCCTGTTATCATCTACTGTTGACTCCTCCAAAGCTAAATGCATGGAATTCTTGTTATGGTCCAAAAGAAGCAGATCTGTTTCCAGTTGTGTCATGGTACTTTTCAGATCTGTCATTTAGATATGGATTGATTTTGGGAGGCCACTTGATCCTTGTGATTATTCCTCACAACCACCTTTCTTAAATGGCATCCTCTCATTGAAGCAACTGACTACATCTTGAACCTAGTTTTATCATGTGGAGTTTTTCTTCGTTACTGACTACATCTTGACGAGAAAAGACTTAGATGATGATGGTGGTGGTGGTAGATACTCTTTGAATGTGAACACGGATCTATACGGTAGATACTCTTAGAATTTGGGCTGCGGCTAGGGCAGCTCTCTTGGCAACTTGCTCAATCTGTAGCCATCAATGCTTGTGATAGCAAGCTAAGCATATGCATTGGAGCAAATGTTATCTTGCATTTTTAGCTAACATCAATTGGTGTTGGACACAATGACAGCTTGGCTTGTCATCACCATTAGAGATAAGGCTTAATGGTGTGGTCTGGTGTAGCTGGTGAGGGTGGAAACTATAGATTTGGCCGCGTACTTATATAACCTTGTATACACTCACTATACACAAATTCTCGTGTAAATGGTGAAAATACCTCTCACATCATCTTCTCTGTATCTTTCCAATTTTATCGGATATCAACCGAAGAGCAATATCTCTCGTTATTAAGCACTTAAAACATGTTGCTTTCTTTGATCGTAGTGGGAGGGGGCATCCCAAGTTCATGTCATGTGAATTAAGGAAGGTTTTTGGTAAATTAGTTTTTTTTTTAATCTTAAAGCGATTTATTGGCATAAATATATTTTGGTAAGGATGTTGAAGATGAAGATTTAACATTGATGATGAATTGGGTGCACTTGGAATATAAAGGCTAATTTTTTTAATGTCCTTTTAAACATTCGTGGTTCAGAAAACATCTCTCAATTTAAGAAATCTCAAAACACTACCCTCAACTATCTGTTTCGCAGGTAAGCTCATACCAAAAAACTATCTTAAATTTTTAAGTCGGTACCAAAAGATTATCTTGAACTGTTGAAAATTATCGAAAGTTTTATACTTGAGGGTGAATTTTTGAGATTTTTTAAGTTGAGAGAGGTTCTCTGAGAATACTACGAAAGTTTAATGGGATATTAAGAAATTTAACCAAATATCTTCACTTTCGATGTGATTGAACAAGTCTTTTCATTTTTGGCATATAAAATGAATTCTCTTATGGAGGATCAGTTAGATAAATTCTCACAGGCACTCTCAATGCCCAGAATCTCTCTTTTCCTTTTATAAGTTTGAGAAAGAAAGATAAATGCGCGATATTTCTTGTCAAAAATCAAATCTTGGAAGAGAAATACCCTAGAAATTGTTGGATTGATCTCTTGTTTACTCTTTTGAGGACCTTTGGAAGTAGACTTCTTCAAAAGAAAGATGAACTGCAGTAAAGAGAGTGGAAGTTACTCCCTTGTTTCATCTTTGATTCCAGTTCCATGCATTGGGACATCACCCTGTACAAATTGCACAGGATTGTTCCTCTAGGTGCGCTAATGTAGCCATATTTGACACGTCAGACGGGCCCCGCTGCACGGTTGACCATGTTGACTGATTGCGGCGATTTTAATAATATTTTCTTGGACTCTCTAGGGTACTAATCCTAACCCTAATTCTTGATGCCTCTTTCTTCTTGTTGCCTTTCTTTGTTCTCATTAATGATTTCACGATCATTAATTATTCTTTAATTGTTATTAATTATTTAATCAAACCGAGCAAGCGAGGTTTCTCTCGTGACTCCTTCTCGAATGGTGTCCGTCTGTTCGTCTGTCTTCAACTCCACGCGAAGAGAGAGAAAAACAGCCTTCTTCCTCCTCATTCCTCTCCCTCACCGCTAATGTCCTACTTCCTCCACCTTTTTCCTCCCCTCTTTGACCACCAGCCCCTTCCTTCTTCTACCTCTAGCCTTTCTTTCAGCGCTTGGTTTTCACACCGTTGTGTGGTTTAATAGTTTATCCCCAAAGGAGGAGGAACATATATATTTTTTAGGCGGGAAAAGCCAGCGGGTGGGGCCCATTATTTGAAGGAATACAAAAAAAACCAATTAGGATTCAGGGATCTTTCTTCACATGCAGTACGGAACACTGATGGACTGCAGGCTGCAGCCAAGTTTCTCTCACGAGCTCTCTTCAAGCAGAAGCAGCATCCTCGACATGCTCTCTCTCTCTCTCTCTCTCTCTCTCTGTTATCAAGATCTAAACATGGAGGATATTTCCCATTGCTAGAAGGGGAAGTAGTAGCTATTTATGTCCAACATCACCCGTACGTTTACTCCAATTATTTGTTTCTGACTCTTTGATTTGGAAGTGCATACAAGATGAAGTGTATTATGATCATCGATGCCATTCCAGAAACAATTGGAGCACTTTCTTGCAAATTGTTTTTAGTGTGGAAAGACAAGTGGGAATGGGTACTTGGGGTGACAAATACAAGTCATGTGTATGAACAAACATTTAAAAAAAAGTTTGTACTAGATACAATGTGGTATGTTTCTTCTTGGCTTAAGTATTCGTCTTTACTCTTTTCCTAATTCCCTTTTTGGCATAGGCTAGACTTTACAAATAATTTTCTTCTCTTCTATGTTCGACTCCTAAGCTCCTCATCAAGAAACATATCATCTTTAGAGAATATTTGGTGCAAAATCTTGCAAACAAAAGAGATATAGTTCTACCTTCCACATGTGACACATTGTTATACGTTTAGCTGAATCTAAATCCAGGCATAACCCTCGGAAATTATGATAAGTTGTGGAGCTTAATT
The DNA here is from genome assembly GCA_038442645.1 of Agave tequilana. Lineage (NCBI taxonomy): Eukaryota > Viridiplantae > Streptophyta > Magnoliopsida > Asparagales > Asparagaceae > Agave > Agave tequilana. Next base: position 29,324 of record JAVJIF010032428.1, on the reverse strand, counting down.
ATTGTATTGATGATTTATCGCTCTATGCAGAGTAATAATGCTTATCGACCTGCGTGGTCAGGTCGTTGTAGGGGTTGAAAGGGGAGCGGGGAGCTTTCAAAACAAAATTCCTTTGAAAAGTCTCTCTTGCAGATCTCGGAGCGAGGGCAAATCACTCTTAGTAAAGAGGTTGGGTGAGTTCGGAATTTCAGGTTGAGGGCAAAGTCGGAATCTCGCTCCGGAGTAGCAGCTTTGTATCAATTTAGAGGATTACTCTAAAGCATCACTCCCGGGAAGCACTACGAAGCGACAGTGCAGAGTAGCACCTCGGAGATGTTATGAGATGTATAGTTGAGAAGCGGTCCAGTCTGGAAGCTTCGTAGCCTGTGAAACTTGAGAAAAGTGTCAATGGTAGTTTGGTGATATCATAACTTGTAACTCTAGTTTTTTCTATAAAAAGAGACGCGCCGTCATTAGACTTATGAGAATGTTATTGTAAATACCAAGCGGCTGTGAGGTTATCTCTTATTCTCCTGTAATCTCTCTGATAATATAGTGGATGTGCGTGCGGCTCCATGGTGTTTCAATATTGCAGTTTTTCAGGTAAAATTCTGATGTTTTTGATTATGTATTTGATATGTGTCCCAATTCATTTTTTTTTTCCCTCAACAATGTAGGACTTTCTTTTCATTGGTATATGTGTTTATCTCTTGAGATAAACGGTGGGTATAAAATCCCGGATGATTCATTAAAAAGTCTTTAACGAAACAAAATGTATATAAAGAAAAACAATTCGAGTAGAACAGAAATTTACCAAACTCTCTAACTTCAACTAAAAAACCGAGAAAAACTCACCTGTACTTTTTTTTACGTGGAAATGCAAGACTTTCTTTAAAGTATATATATATTTTTCTTGAGATGAACGATGAGTATAAAATCCCTACGTTTCACTGAAAAGTCTTTAACAAAACAGAAGAAGAACAAGAAATACATTTCTTTATCCACGGTTCTTATCAATAATTAAGCAGTCATTGTTTTTTATTTTTTACAGGTTCAGTTAATTCTCTGTTTTAAACCTTCTAACTTCAACTCAAAACCCTAGAATAATTCATCTAGGCTGCTCACGGCAGAAACTAAACAAGAACTGCTCATAATTGAAATGTGAGAACACCATGAAAACTAGCAACACTGGTATCAGAAAGAAAGCCGCAGCTAGTACTGCAACTTGCCCTGCTCAGATCATTGCTTGCATCCAAATCTTCCTGCAAAAAATCATCAACTCACAAGACTATATATTACAGAAATTTTCTGTGGTGCGATACGCGTATCGTCAGATTCGAAATACAGGCACTCATCAATGCCCATCTGTAGGTCTACTTCATTTTCTTGATAGAGAGAGAGTATGATGTTATGAAGGTCATGATCAAGTTCACCATGCTTGGGTTGCATATAATGAATGGCTCTTGTGTTGTCATCACAATATCAGTTACTTTTGCCTTTCAAGAACTTGAGTGGGATGTTAATATAGTTGGCAATCTTGAGTTCTCATCAGTGTGTTGAGTTTTGAGATAATAATGTTTGTATCAGATTGGCAAAGTTTCTGATTTTGATTGGTTTAATGGGTGCATGAGTTGGCCTGATAACTTGAGTGGTTGAGGTAATTAATTTGGGGATGATATGCAGGTTGGGCATTTAAAATGTATTTATTGTTATTATCATAGTGTGTGTTATTTTGGTTTAGCTTGAATTGGTGTTATAACAAGAGTTGAAAATGGATCCTCCTAACAATTTATTTTGATGCAAAGTTTTGTACAATCCTGTTTTTCTAACCATGAATGAAACACTTTTGAAAATCCTGGGTTGCCTGCTTCAATGGTAAACCTAAATAAATAAAATAAATGAACATATTTTAAACCTATGACCATACACACAATTGGAAAAAAAATCCAACATTACCTTAGGAAAAAACAAAAGATATGGAGTTTGAACTTGTGAAACTAATTTTTTTGTCCCAAGTTGCTAAAAACAACTCAAAGTGTTTCTCGTGCAAAATGATTATATTTATGAGAGACTATAAACATTGTACAACCAAAAAAATTAACTATAAACAACTTAAATTAAAAAAAACAGCTGTCTGGTGGGGAGGGGGAAAAAAAAATTAAAAGATAAAAAAAAAACTTTTCACGTGATTCTCCCAGCCAATGTTCTCTCTCACTACAAAATCTCTCTCTCTCTCTCTCTCTCTCACATATCAGCCCATTGACACCCACAGCCCCTGCATAACCAATTAACCAATCAAAACAACAGAGAAACAAGCGCAAAGAGGAAAGCAGAGCAAAAACAGGGGAGAAGAAACACAATGGAGAGGAAAACCTCCACCCATCTCCTCTTCTCTGTTCTCCTCCTCCTCCTCCTCGGCTTGCTCTCTCTCAACCTCGGCCACGCCTGGGCAAACACTCCGGTCTTTGCCTGCGACACCCAGTCCAATCCCAACCTTGCCGCCTTCGGGTTCTGCAACACATCAATGGGGATCGAGGGGCGGGTGCTGGACTTGGTGGGCAGGCTCACATTGTCCGAAAAGATCGGATTCTTGGTGAGCAAGGCCGGTGCTGTTGCCCGGCTCGGCATACCGAGCTACGAGTGGTGGTCCGAGGCCCTCCATGGGGTTTCTTATGTTGGCCCTGGGACTCATTTCTCTAGCTTGGTCCCTGGAGCTACTAGCTTCCCTCAGGTCATTCTCACAGCGGCCTCGTTCAATACTACTCTCTTTGAATCCATTGGCAAGGTGTGGAATTATCTCTCTGTGTTTTTTTTTAAATGTGATAATATTTTGATGTTGAGCAATGTTGCATTGATTGGTTATGTGATGCTGTGATTTAGTAATGCTCTGTTTTTTCCCTGTTCTTGGGATTTGAGAGTTTGTGTTTAGAATGTTACTATCATTGATAGGTTTGCTTCTGGGGTTTTCACTGGATTTTATAATTGGAGATTTTTTTTTTTTTATGCTCATGTTTAATTTTATATTTTGACATTTGTTGAAATGTTGCTTTGATTGGATTTTGGGGAAGGATTTTTATTGGCAAAAACGGAGTGTTTGTTGGAGGATAGGAATCTTCTCTATGTTCTTGGTGTTTGTGGTTATATGTCAAGTATTTGTTTGTTGCTCTGTTTGAAGTTTGAGTTGAAAAGCAAGCAAAGGTTGTGATGTTGGTTTTAGCCTTCTGGGTAATGTTTTGGACTTGGCTTTCTACCTCTTTCTCCTTGGATTATTTCTTTCTTTCTTTTCTTATTGTAGTGGTAACTGTTTTTCCCTTCAAACTTCATTTATTCATTTATTCATGCATGTGAAAAGACTTGATTATAGCTTCTAGGATCAAGTCTTTTACATGCATGAATAAATGATACTTGGAATTGTGAAACAAAGTTGTAACTTCATTTATTCATGCATGTGAAAAGACTTGATTATAGCTTCTATGATCAAGTCTTTTCACATGCATGAATAAATGATACTTGGAATTGTGAAAATAAGTTGTTGAGAGTGTGGATAGTTTCTATTATAGCTTCTAGGATCAAGGAGATTTTGTCATACAAAAAAAGGTTAGACCTTTTGAATCTTTACTAAAAGTTTCCTTTTGATATAGACCTAAGTTTTATACTCCTTCTAGAACACTAAATTGAGATTAAATGATTCTCTCTTGTCTCTTCAACATCAATTTCTTCATGCTTTATTTATTTGTTTTAAGTAATAATACATTCTTTTTCTAAAAAATGGTCATCCATTCAATTCTCACATTGGAGTTTGAAAGAGCTCCTCCTCTTCTTTATTGAGGAATAGAAGTTACTCTCATTAACAGTGGGCATTCACTTTTGTGTGATGTCTCCTTGTGAGCAAATTGGGAGTCTTGGTTGCTTTACAGCTATTGGTTCCAAATCTTTGAAAGCCCTGCCATTGGCCAGCTCTGTAGGGCGCTTGACCCTAGACATAAGGATGACTTACCAAAGGAAGTCACTTACTGGCCTGGCCTGGCCTGGCCTGAAGTGGACTTACATGTAAGTTGAGTTTCTTTTCCTGAGGAAGTGGACTTGCATGACAGGTGGTTTCGACGGAGGCAAGGGCAATGCACAATGTGGGGCTCGCCGGACTGACGTTTTGGAGCCCGAACGTCAACATTTTCCGAGACCCCCGGTGGGGGAGAGGGCAGGAGACCCCCGGGGAGGACCCGACACTCGCGAGCAAATATGCCGCCGGCTACGTCAGGGGGCTGCAGGACGCGGAGGAGCCAGACAGGCTCAAGGTCGCAGCGTGCTGCAAGCACTACACTGCGTATGACGTGGACAACTGGAAAGGAGTTCAGAGATACACCTTCAATGCTATTGTAAGTCCACTTCCCTGAGATAAGAGTCTACTTTTTAGTTAATCACACAAAATCATGCAAATTAGCATTATACTATCTGCATAAGCTCAAAATATTCGTGCACGAGAGGACACGCAAGTAAGTCGATTAAATTATGGGAGACACCGATATAAACATCGTTTTTTAATTAAAAAAGCATAGACACGGACACGGACACGGATACAAGGTTAGTCAACGCCATAGCTCCTAATTTCAGTGTGCTTTTCTTGCCAAGCAATAGCAATAGAATTGTTGAGTGTCATGTCATTGTTAAAGCTAATGGTGGTGGCTAACTTGTTGCATTCTTTGTTGGTTTGTTGTTTGATAATTTTTATTAGGTCACAAAGCAAGACATGGATGACACATTCCAACCTCCATTCAAGAGCTGTGTGATTGATGGGAATGTGGCCAGTGTGATGTGCTCCTACAACAAGGTCAATGGTGTCCCCACTTGTGCTTACCCTGCTCTCCTTGCTGGCACCATTAGAGGAGATTGGAAGCTCAATGGGTCAGTTCAATATAAAGTTTGCACTTTTGTGAAAAAAAAAAAATGGATTTGTCAACATGGCCGAATCGAGGCCTGGTGAGGCCCAAAAGGCCTGCATGTTTTAGGATGGCCTGGCCCGTATATGACAATTTTCATGATATATTATTGACAATAATGTGAATATAGAAAATATTATGCGTAGATCACTAAACATTTTTCTGATAACGTCAAGTTTTGTATTGGTAGTTACATCGTTTCGGACTGTGATTCTGTTGATGTTCTGTACAACGATCAGCATTACACCAAAACCCCAGAGGAGGCATCAGCCATAACCATTAAAGCAGGCAAGTTTTTTCTTAATATTTTTTTCCCTAAATTTGAACACTGATTGTAGTCCCAATGTCTTGATTTTCATAATATATTTCTTTATTATTCCATGTTCTCAAAAAAAAAAAAAAAAAATTCCCACGTTCAAAGCCTAAGCCCATCAACAACTAAACAAATGAAACCCATCCTAGGCCCAATAACATTGATGGGCCCAAACAATGATCTGCTCTTCCTCAACTTTCATTGTCCAAAGCACGAGCCCGTCGTCCAATAAGTTTTATGGAGGCCAATGCAGGATGCGAGGTTGCTAACACTTGATGATCAATGGGCAGGCCTTGATCTGGACTGTGGAACTTTCCTGGGCCAGCACACACAAGGGGCCATCACTAGCGGCAGGCTGACCGAGGCCGACATCAACAAGGCCATCACCAACAACTTCGCGGTCCTGATGAGGCTGGGCTTCTTTGATGGAGATCCAAGAAAGCTCGCCTACGGTGGGCTCGGCCCAAAAGATGTGTGCACTGCCGACCATCAGGAGCTGGCCCGCGAAGCCGCGAGGCAAGGCATCGTCCTGCTCAAGAACAACAAGGACTCACTCCCACTGAAATCCAAGTCCATCAAGTCGCTGGCCGTCATCGGCCCAAACGCCAACGTGACGAAGACGATGATCGGCAACTACGAAGGTATCATACCATATTTGTCGACAACTTTCCGTATATGAAACGTACAAATACACACGTATAAAACAAGTTATACTATGTTTCGTTGAACTTTTATTTGTGTGTTCCAGGAACGCCGTGCAAGTACACTACTCCTTTGCAAGGACTAGCTGCATCAGTCTCAACAGTGTACCAGCCCGGTTGCACGAACGTCGGCTGCACCGGAAACAGCCTCCAGTTGGACCCTGCAAAGGAGGCGGCGGCATCGGCCGACGCCACCATACTGGTTGTCGGGGCGGACCAGTCGATCGAGAGGGAGAGCTTCGACCGGGCCAGCCTGCTGCTCCCCGGGCAGCAAACAGACCTCATAACGGAGGTCGCGAAGGTGGCCAAAGGCCCGGTGATTCTAGTGATCATGTCTGGCGGTCCATTTGACGTAACATTCGCTAAAGGTGATGACCGGATTTCGAGCATCCTCTGGGTTGGGTACCCCGGGGAGGCCGGCGGATCCGCCATCGCTGACGTGATCTTTGGTTCATACAATCCAAGTAAGCTTATTGAGATGGTGTACGCCTGGCTTTCACGCATGTATCATTGCAAGGACTGATGGTTTGTATGTACTGTGCGCAGGTGGGAGGCTGCCGGTGACATGGTACCCAGAATCCTTTGCTCAGAAGGTCCCCATGACGGACATGCGGATGAGGCCGGACCCCGCGACAGGGTACCCCGGCCGGACGTACCGGTTCTACACTGGCGAGACCGTCTACACCTTTGGCGATGGCCTGAGCTACTCCAAGTACAACCATGAGCTGGTTGAAGCGCCCAAGCTCGTGTCGATCCCCCTTGACGAGGGGCACTCATGCTACAACACGACCTGCAAGTCCGTGAGCCTCGCTGACAGCCGCTGCCAGAACCAGAACGCGGTGGTGTTCAACGTCCGCCTCAACGTGCACAACTCCGGTAGCATGGCGGGCGGCCACACCGTGCTCCTCTTCTTCACGCCGCCGGCAGTGCACGGCGCTCCACAGAAGCACCTGCTGGGGTTTGAGAAGGTGTTCTTGGAAGGGAATGGCAAGGGGGAGGTGGTGTTCAAGGTTGATGCCTGCAGAGATTTGAGCGTGACGGATGAGGTAGGGGACAGGAAGGTGGCATTGGGGGCTCACACACTGCATGTGGGCAACTTGAAGCATTCATTGAGTATTGGAATTTGAGAGGAAAAGAGGGGGGGGGGGGGGGGGGGGGGGGGTAATGGAATAAGAGCTTCCAAGGACAAGAATTGGGTCCATGGAGGTTGACTGAGGGTTTGTAACACCATTTTCAATTCTTCAAGATTGGCAATTGTAATTTGAATCACATTTTAAGGACTGAAAATACAAAAAAAAAAAAAGAAAAAAAAGAAAAGGGGGAAAAAATGAAATAGGATTATATTACTGAATCTCCAATAGATAACAAGTCACAAATTTAACAACACATTTTGTATCTTACAAATGCACTGATACATTTGAGCTACAAACAGTAACTACTAAATTCTTCAACTGATGGTAACTGCACCAATTCAATAAATTCCGTTTTTCCAGATTTCAACAAATGAATTATCGAAGTGACTTTTGATGACAATGGGGAAACTTGTGACAGTAGACGTTGGTTGATGCAAATAAAGCAATTTTGATGATTTTTGGTGTCGATAGCATATGAAACAGGGGACGGATATACCTTAAAAGAAAGTGGTACCTGAAAGGGACTCACATGAAAAGCCTCCTGATGGTTCTTGCAGCTGCGCGAGAAAGCAACCTCCCAGCTAAATCCGCAGGCAGGCGAATCAACTGTTGTTGGGACTCCGGTGGAAGCTGGCATATTCAGAAATAAAGAGAACAAAACAGACATTATCACAAAATTAGGTTGATGATCACACAGTTCCAATCAAAGAAGTTATATGAAAAGGATCAAATTGATATATAAGAAGAGAAGCTCAGTCGTGGTTACTGTTCCTGGACGCTCCAAAGTCATAGGCTTTTTCGATTATAAGTTTATAACTATGCAAGAAATAGATTAACTCATAGCAGAAAAAACCGAATGCTTTAGATTTCAAGTTTCTTGACACACATAAACCAATGCTAGGGCTAATGGCATCCATTAACACGTTGAACGACCACCCATATCACTGTTCCTTATGCGACTTCCTAAATCGTCTCAATCTGTCATCAGACTTTCTGAATCACATCTCTACCAGCTATTATTTGATGAAGATATTGTGATTAACCAAGTAGTATAGAGTTTCATTTAATATAGTTTCATTTTTTTATGATGTATACATTTCAAATCAAAAGTTTTCAACACATCACTCATGTAACAGATTTATTAGCAAGTGGCATCCTGAATTTTGCGTAGCCAGGAGTTTATGTTTTGATTCAAGGGTGCTTTGCTAACATTTTTTTTTAGAACACATGCTAACAGATGTTTTGGGTGATATTGATGAAGTGCTATCTCATTATAGGTAGCAAGAAGTTCAGGGGAATTATATACAATAAACCCTCTTCAATAAATAAAGAACTAGTCGATGATAATATCGTATATGCTTTGTTTTAATGCCATATGATATAAAATAACAGAAGAATGAATAAGGCTGAATGACACTCGGTAGATCTGTAAGGACAAATCTATTCTGAAGGCCTCAAGAAGAATCAATAACACTATTTGCTCCAAGTATATGTGTTTTTTGTGTAGATATCAAATGCATGCAAAGATTCTACAATTAACAGCATTTTGACATCCATACCTCAGGAATGACAGAGAGGATGGGCAAAAATTCTTGAACGGATGGCATTTGATAAAGAACTGAAGAAACCTCCTCCATATATACTTTCTCACTATGTTCCGCATTAGAATACTTCATTTCCTGCAAAATAGATTGACATATCAAAGCTGAAGAACGATTAAGGAAAATATAGACGATGATGATGATAGGTCAAAAAATCAGTGAGATGATATTCCACCTTGGTAAATAGCTAATTCTTAAAACTCTTTAAGCTTTTAAAACAGCATAATAATATTCCGGACGTAGACTAACAGTTCAACAAAGCATCTCGTGGAAGTACCTGTTGTTAAGTTTTTGTTTAGGATATTATACTGCTTGAGGCATGCTTCACCGACCATTCATGTGCAAACTACGACATGTTTTCTATTAATTCAGATAATATCTCAAAGATGAAAGATGAACATCATCTTACTGTAGTGGGATTCTCATTCTTCCGCAGTCTGGACAACAACAAGAGTATACGGCGCAAAGTTCTCAAATTGGTTACATCATCATCACTGATGGAGGATGATGCAAGTGAAACTGCAAACGGCAACCTTGAAGTGGCATAGTCAAGGGTAGCTAAACCAAGTGCATCAAGTCCCTGTATAGATGTTTAAATTCTATAAACAAATTGAACTAAGTCTATTAACTATTATATAATTCTGTGTGAAAAAATGCATGCAATGTCCATCAATAGTCTAGAGTAACAGAACATAAACATTATTCTTGATGCATTCTAATTTAACAGAATTGCTGATACAAAAATGAAACATAAAAGAAAATTTACCATAATCAGATTTTCTCTTCATTCATATGGATATTTAGTTGAAAATATGTCAGATAAGTGTCAAAATATAACTGCCAGATTGACTTTTTATCCCTCTAATATTTAAATTGTACAGACAACAAGAAAATACTAAAATGAGAAAAAGTAATGTATCAAAAAAAATCCAAAAAATAGGTCTACTCAAGCACTCCTTTAGTTTAGTACACTGACATGAAACTGATCATCATTTTGAGAATATTTATGGGGTGAATAGGTGATGCAGGGTGGTGTGTTAGCACTTAGCAGATTTAGATTCGGATGCCTATAGATGATTCTTGGAAAGGAAAAATGTATTTAAGCCCCTGCCTTTTTTGGGAATTCGTAAAAGCCCATGGGCTTCTTTCCCGTGCCAAAAAGCTCCACATACACATGTTTTATCCTTTTAAGCCCCTGCTTCTGTATTGAGCGTATTTGTATGGTAATGTGGTGTGTTAAATGCCCTTAATACCCTTTCCTGAAGTGGCCCACGCTGGCAGTTGTAATGATGTGACCCCTCTCAAAAGCGTGTCACATCAATTGTCTATCTCAAGACTCCCCACTCCCCCTAACGGCAAGAAAACGTTTCAACTCTCTTTCATAAATCCCCAATTTGTCCATCTCTCTCCCTCAACTCTCCCCTTTGATCTCCTCTACTGCTGGCAATCTCTTAGTCTCATCAGCAAGGTTCTAAATATCGGATATCGGGATCGTATCGAATGAGGGTTTTTCAATCGGATACCGGATATCGGGGGAGATATCGGGGATATGCGCGCATATCGGGCGTTATATCGGATACTATATATAATGAAATATTGATAACTAAAATTGATTTAGTGGCATAGATATCATTTACCTAATAAAAATGATGTAATATACATGTAAAGACAGTAAAAGATAATGTACATTTGCACGCAGTTGTGCAATAAATAAATTATTTCATATCGGGGATATTTCGGGCCGATATTTCAAATATTGGCCATTTTTTGTTGCAAATTGGTGAACGATTTTCCCATATCATATCGACAGCAGACATAAAAAGAAATATCGGCCGCTATCTCAGTCGACTCGGCCGATATTTAAAACAGGGCTCATCAGCGATCCACATCCCCATTTGAAAGAAATGGGTGAGAGTCAGAGAACCTGAATCTATCTGTGAAGATCTGGATCAAGATGGTTCCAAGTCGACAACCGACGGCATCGTGTGGCTTTGATGCGTCAACATTCATCCATGACGAAGAAACAACAATTGGTTCCTTTGTCGAGAAATAGGCCAGTGTGGAGGAAGTTGCTCAATCTCTCATGATCGAAGAAACAACGATGGCACATGTCTACGTTGCAGTAGGCATCCAACATAATGAAGATGAAGACACCAGACCAGACTTCCACATGAAAAATATTTTAGAAGTTCTTATGGAACTTAAGACCACCAAACGCGATCGACAACCTATGGTGAAGAATGTAGACATAATGCAGAAAGGTAGAAAGAATACAAGGTAGACAGAACACAGGCAAAGGTAGACAAAAAGCATATAAAGGTAGACAGAACACAAGCAAAAGTAGACAGAAAGCAAACAGATGTAGACAAAAATCAAATAAAGGTAGGCAGAAATTGGACAAATGTAGTCAAATTACACCAGAAAGGTAGACAAAATGAAGCAACGGTAGAGAGTATGGACTTATAGCTCTTCCTCCGCCCTTCTCTCAACCTTTCTTTGGCAAAATATTGGCATTGACCTTCGTCACAGGTTGTCAGCGACATTTTCTGGTCTTAAGTTCCATGAAAACTTCTAAAATGCTTTTCATGAGTGAGTTTGGTCCGGTGTCTTCTTCATCTTCATTATGATTGGTTGCCCTAGCTGTTGCAACATAAATGTCCACCATCACTGCTTCCTCGACCACGGGAGATTGAGTAACTTTCTCCACACCGGTCGATTCTCGACAACGAAGCCAGACGTTTCTTCAGCATGGACAGATGTTCTGCCAACATCAAAGCAATGAGACGTCATCAACTCAGAACAATCACGATCCAAACAATCTTCACATACAGACTCAGGTTATCAGACACTTCTCACCCATTTCTTTCAAGATGGGGATGTAAATCGTTGGTGAGACTGAGAAATTGAGAGCAAGGGAAGAGTTGAGAGAGATGTTGATGATCTATTACCAATCAAATAATAGAAAACACCGAGTTGAAGAATCGGCAGCGGAAGCGGAAGCATAGAAGATCTACCACTAGCAAGTAATTAAAACTAAAATCACCACACAATCAAAAAACACAAGATTTAACGTGGTTCGGCAATGTGCCTACGTCCACGGGGAGGAGGGGAGAAATCTTTATTGATAACAGAGAAGAAAATACAAGAGTTAAAAGAATATCTCTCACAACTCTCAATGTAGAAATATGAAGTTCTTTTGAATTCTTGATATTTCTTGACTCGCCTTCAAAAGGTCATCCCCAAAGGTTTATATAGATACCTAGGATGATCCTAATCTTTCACAAACTCCAATAAACAAATCAGCACTGCCTCAGAGAAATAAGAAACCTGTATCCAAGCCAAAATAGGGAACAGATCCATTTTAGAAAACTGACAGAACCTGTATTAGTCGACTAAAGCAAATTATTAGCGGACTAATACCCAGTATTAGTCGACTACACCTAGAATTTAGTCAATTACTGTGATGCAATCTGAGAATCAACTCTCTGTTGCAGGGCCTAGTTGACTATGTCAAACTATCAGTCGACTAGCTCATGACCTAGTCGACTAATAAGAACTGTTTAGTCGACTAATAGCATGCACAATATTTGTACACGTCGTGCTTGTTTTGTGAAGTTTGTAACACCTTAACCTGAACCTAAATTCTTCTCCAATAAATATGAGGAACTCCAAATACTAACAATATTCACCTTGACTCATGTTTATTGAGTCCCTCCGTAGAAATTGGCTTCTGCCTCATTGGCCTTGTTTTCTCCCCTTTTTGTGACTTCACATGGCTCCCTCCCAAGAGCTCGTTCGCCACTTTACTTTTGGAGAATCTTGATGAAGTTCAGAGATGCTCTGAACTTCTCCATCGAGATGGCCTTCATCATCATATTTGTTGGATTCTTCTTCGTGTTGATGTTTACCAAATCGATTACTTATCATCCACGACCGACTGATGTATCTTGTGATACCTCCTACTAATGTGCTTCGTCCGCTTGTGATACTTGTGATTCTTAGCGAGATGAATCGCACTTTGATTGTCGCAATGAACCCGAACTGAAAGCTGTATGATACTAAACGTCTCAACCAATCCTCTCAAACACAAAGCTTCCTTTGAGCCTCAACTGCAGCTATGTACTCCGCCTCTGTCGTTAAAAGAGCAATTGTATCTTGCAACTCTGCCTTCCAACTTATGGCGCACTCAGCTACTGTGAACGCATATCCCGTCGTATATCTTTGCTGATTAAGATCTCCTGCATAATCTGCATCAACATAACCTTGTAGTTTTCCAAACTTTCCCGTTTCTAATCTCTGAAACACCAATCCTAATCTTGCAGCCCCTCGCAGATATCATAGCACCCACTTCACTGCTTCCCAATGTTACTTTCCTGAATTTGACATGAACTGACTTTTGTACTAACTGCATAGGCTAAGTCAGGCCTAGTGCAAACTGTAGCATACATCAGTGATCCCACCGCACTAGCATATGGTACTCGAGACATCTCCTCTTCCGGTGATTGTGGACACTGCTTGGAGGATAGTTTGAAGTGACCTGCCAAAGGAGTGGTGACTGGTCTTACTTCTGTCATGTTGAATCTCTCCAACACCTTGAGAGCATAATTCTCCTAGGATAGTCAAAGTCTGCCTGAGCCTCTATCTCGAGTGATCTCTATACCTAAGATCTTCTTGATTTCTCTCAAATATTTCATGTCAAATTTCTTCTTAAGCTGAGCTTTAGACCTCTGAACATGTGTCTTGTTTCTCGCAGCAATCAGCATATCATCCACAAATAACAGCAAATATGTCGGATCATCACTTTGCTTAAAATAGACACAACTATCATACTCACATCGGTTGTATCTGGCCTTGATCATGAAAGATTCAAACCGTTTGTACCACTGCCTGGGAAACTGTTCAAGTCCATAGAAGGACTTCTTTAGAAAACACACCTTGTTTTCTTTACATTTCTAAATATAACATTCAGGTTGTTTCATGTATATCTTCTCCTCCAGCTCACCATGCAGAAACGTTGTTTTAATATCCATCTACTCTAACTCTAGATCAAACTGAACAACTATTGCCAATAATATCTGAATAGATGTATACTTGACTATAGGAGAAAATCTCATTGTAGTCAATATCTTCTTTCTGAGCAAATCTTTTGGCAACTAATTTTGCCTTGTACTGCTCATTGTACTTATTATGAAAAACCCATCTGCAATCTATTATCTTGGAGTCCTTTGGAAGATCGACTAATGTTCATATTTGATTTCTATTCAAAGACTCCATCTCTTACCCATGGCTGTAATCCACTTGTCGTGGTCATCTGCCTCGATCGCTTTCCTGTAACTGTCAGGCTTACCTGTTTCTGTTACTAATGTGAAAGAGATATGATCATCATCCCAGCCATACCTTGTCGGTGGCATTATAACTCTGACTGACCGCCTCAACGGTCTAAGTTGCTCTTGAGTAGCCTCTTGTTCGTCTCCATCTGAATCTAAGGAGTCCTCTTCTGACCCTTCAGGCCTTTTAGAGCTATCTGAGAACTCAACTCCCTTTTCTGAGTGTCTGCCGAACTGTCTGAAGCTCCACCTAACGCTTTATCCTCCGTCTCTGACTTTTCTCGCAACATTGATTTTTCGTCAAAGACCACATCTCTACTGGTAAAAGCGTTCCTTTTCTCGGGATCCCAAAGTCTGAAAACCTTGACTCTTTAGTGAACCCGATGAAAATACACTTCTTAAACTTGGACTCTTGTTTATTCTTTTCTGACTATCAACCAAACTATATGCCGAGCAACCAAAATTCATAAGGTTAAATAGTCTACAAATACTCCTCGCGATATCTCTTCTAGGATCTGAAGATCAATAGTTATTGATAGTGACATGTTTGCCAGAAACTCGCATGATTCACCGCCTCTACCCAAAATCTTTTGATATGTCAGCCTGTAATCTGATAATGCGGGCACGCTCTGTAAGTGTCTGATTCATATACTCTACTACTCCATTTTGTTCTGGTCGCCTAAGAATACTTAGCTAGTGTTTGATACCCTTACTTGCTAAGTAATCTTTGAATTCTTTGGAGGTATACTCTCCTCCATTATCGGACCTCAAAACTTTCACCTTCCACCCTGTCTGATTTTCCACCATAGTTTTTCACTCTTTGAACTTCTAAAAAATTTCTGATTTCTTCTTCAAGAAGTATACCCAAACTTTTCTTGAAAAATCATCCATGAAAATAACATAGTACCTAGCACCCTAATGGATGATACTGGCGAAGGCCCCCACACATTTGTGTGTATGAGATCTAGCAAGCCCTTTGTCTTGTACTGAGATGTAGAGAAAGCTACTTCTATGTTGTCTACCCATAATGCAAAATTTACAAAAATCAAGTTTGCAATATTTGATACCTGGTAAGCACTCCTTTTGTGTAGGACTTGAAGACCCGCTCGCTCATGTGTCCAAGACACATGGGCCAAAGTCTTGTAATATCCTCTTTTTTTTTTGCTGAAACATCACCAACAATAATGCTTCCTGTCAGCTTGTACAAGTTTGTTGTATGTTCTCCTTTGAGAATTATTATGGAGCCTCTAGTAACTTTGATTCCTCCATCTGTACCAGAAAACTTGTACCCTCGAGCTTCTAAAGATCCCAATGAGAGAAGATTCTTTTTTAAATTCAGAACGTGTCGAACGCTCGTGAGGGTTTGAACCATGGTTCAAAGACTCGGCCGAGTCGGAGACGAGTCGGCCGAGTCGTATCCGTCTCGGCCCACTCCGAGACGAGTCACGAGTCAGTCGACTCAACTCAGAGGAGACTGACTAGGCCGAGAATTGGAATTGACTCGGTCGATTAGGCATATATGATGATTTGTGTGCCTCATCGTAATTCAATGTGAAAATAACTACATTAGCATGTATTTATGAATATAGTTTGTTCAATTTATTATATTGTGCATGTATTTTGATATGCTTCTACCGACGACGCGTGTATTTATACTTTCGCTTTATGTTTAGTGTGCTAGGTGATATTTTTGGACATGTGATACATGAATGTGGATGTCTACATTTTTTAAGATTTATCGTGATTTTTTCAGAATTTTTTAGTTTTCTATGTAGCGTTTGCGCGTATCGCCGATACCGATCCGAGTCACCGAGACTCAGTGCCCGCCGAGTTGGCGGCCGAGACCGCGACTGTGAACCATGGTTTGAACCTGTCCATCAAACGTCCTCATACGGATGTTGCCGATACCAACAGTCTTACACATTGTGTCATTTTTCATCAGAACAAAACCTCCATCATAAGACTTGTAAGTACTAAACCACTCTCTTTTTGGGCACATGTGGAATGTGCATCCCGAGTCAAGTAACCAAACATCTGAGTATTTACCTTTTCCTGACTCAGCTGTCAAGATATCACACATGAATCCACATCTGCTTTTTCGACAACCCCGACTTGATCTGACTTTTCACTGGTACTAACCCCATTGAATCTTTATCGTCTTTCCTCTTTAGCATCTCCTTATATTTCATATAATTTTCTTGATGTGCCCTGATTTCTTGTAAAAATAGCAAGAGAAACTGCTAGAAACCTCTGGATCCCTTTTGGGTCCCCTACTCTTTGATTTTCCCCTCTGACCCTTGACAAACAATCCTGAGGCCTCCTCCATAGAATCTATCTTTTCATCAGCTCGTTATTCTAGAGTATCTGTCTGGCATTTTCTAACTCTAAGTTCTCCTTATCATACATGATGGTAGTTGTCAAGTAGTCATAACTTGATGGAAGAGAAGAGGGTAACAGAAGAGCTTTGTTTTCTTCTTCTGACCTCTAGAGCTAACAAGTCGCTTAAAATTCTATTAAAAGTATTGAAATGTTATAGAATAGGCGTATCTTTTTCATCCGAAGATTGTATAACTACTTCTTCATGAAGAGCTTGTTCGATAAAGTTTTCGTCATGTAAGGCTCTCCAGCCTACACCAAAGACCAGCAATTGTCTCTTCGTTCATCACGTTGTAGAGGACCTCATCTGATAGGCAAAGTATGATTGTCGCCTTTCCGCGAAAGTCGATGTCGTTCCACTCATCATCCTCCATCTTCGATAGCTTCTTCTCAATGTCAAGCAGGGCCTTGTGTGTGCCCTCCTTCACGAGTAATGATGTTACTCGCATCTTCCACAACATAAAGTTAGACTTTCCGTCGAATTCTCCACCTCGAACTTGGTTGTCGGGGTCGTCTTACTGGTCATCGCGCTGATACCAATTGTTGATGATTTATCACCGATCAAATAATAGAGAAATACCGAGTTGAAGACTCGACAGCGGAAGCGGAAGCGTAAAAGATCTACCACTAGCAAGCAATTGAAACTAAAATCGCCACACAACTAAAGAACACAAGATTAACATGGTTCGACAATGTGCCTACGTCCACAGGGAGGAGGGAGAAATTTTTATGGATAACAGAGAAGAAAATATAAGAGTTACAAGAAGATCTCTCTTACAGCTCTCAATGGTGAAAATCTGAAATTCTTTTGAATTCTTGATACTTCTTGACTCGCCTTCAAAAAGCCACAATCAAGGAGTTCAGATAGGCACCTAGGATGATCCTAATTCATCACAAACTCCAATAACCAAATCAGCACCGCCTCAGAGAAATAAGAAACATGTATCCAAGCCAAAAAAAAAGAAACAGATCCGTTTTAGGAAACTGCCAGAACCTATATTAGTCGACTAGGGCAAATCATTAGTTGACTAATACCCAGTATTAGTCGACTACACTCAGAATCTAGTCGACTAACGTAATGCAATCTGAGAATTCAACTCTCTATTGCAGGGCCTAGTCGACTATACCAAAGTATCAGTCGACTAGCTCATGATCAAGTCGACTAATAAGACCTATTAGTCGACTAATAACATGCATGATGCTTATACACGTTCGTACTTGATTTGTGAAGCTTGTAACACCTCCACTTGAACTTGAATTCTTCTCTAATGAATATGAGGCACTCCAAATACTAATAGGAGAGAGGTTTACAGAATTAGGGATTTGGAGAGAAAAGAGAAAGAAAGAGAGAGAGTTGAAGGGTTCTCTTGCTGTTAGGGGGAGTGGAGAGTCTCGAGATAGGCAATGGATGTGACCTGCTTTTCAGAGGGGTCACATCATTGCAACCACTAGCATGGGCCACTTCACATAAGGGTAATAAAGGCATTTGACACACCCCACGACCAAACAACTACCTTTAATACAGAGGGAAGGCTTAAATGAATAAAATATGTGGATGCGAGCATGGGAAAGAAACCCAGTGACTTTTACGAATTCTAAAAAAAGGCAGGGGCTTAAACACATTTTTCCTTCTTGGAAACCACCTTTCCTGCACTGTGTATTCTTTTAGAAGCTTAGATTTATCCTTAGCTTTTTATTTAGGAATTTGATTAGAAATGTTAAATTATCTCTTAGATAGGAGTGAATTTTGAGTTTGTTTGGAATGTTGTCTTTACTTCTTAATTCAGGATTTTAGTCCGGTTAGGTTTCTATTATTATCTTTTATTAGAATTAAAGTGTATGATGAGTTTCAGTTGAACTCGAACTTTATTTTATAAATGGAATCATTTTGTACTCAGAACTTTAGATTTTCATTAATGAAAGATTGAATATTGATTTATTGATATTGTTTGAGAGTTTACACGAGTTACAGACTGTGTTCCCGTGTTGTTCCTGTTCCTCTAGTTTTCTCTATTCCTTGTCAATTTTAGTGCAATTCCTTCTAGCAGACCTTGTCAACTTCTGTTTCTTAGTCAGAAAGGGGAGTTTGGTGGGTTGCTCTTAGGTGGAATGAACTTAACTGGTTGGATAACAAAGGTTTACATAGGTCAGTACATAGCATTATTTATATGATCATTCTTCAGTAAAACTTTTTTAACTGGCAGGAATCTATTACCATCCCAGTTTAACTGGGAATGTGTGCTCCATTGCCACCCGGTTGAATCGAAAAGGTTGGATGATAATGCTGGGAGTGCATGCTACTGCAGAATTGTTTTCAACCAGCTTGGCATGGGTGACCTAGTCCATGACATACAAACAATGACACTGTTCTACAAGGGAAAACGTGATATAACAAAGCCATTAATGTATCTTGGAAAGCTTATGACCATGTATTAATTGTAAACAAATAGCAAGAAGTAACAAAAATAATGATGACAAAAGCCAAAGGACACTTACCTTAGCGAACTCTTGCAGAAGTATTTCCCTCACAAATTCACCCTATAAAAGCAATAGAGATATACATACTCCCAGCTTTAGTCCATTTATAACTTCGTAGGAGTTCAGAAAGAAAAAACACAAATAAAGGTTGACTTTACCTTTTCAGTCAAAGTGAAAGAAAACACTTGTTTGATTGCCACATTGGAATCAGCATTCCCTTCCGTTCTCACCAAAGACTGCTCTTCTCTTGCTCGAAGCGACTGTCAAGACATAAAATATGAATCTTTCATTAGAGAAACATAACGATGTAATCATTACCTAGTTTGCTAAGCAACACAAGAACCCATGGATGGTGAGAGGGATGTGAGAAAGACTCGCCATGATGAAAGATTAACACTGCCTTTCCTCCCTCTTATATTCACATCAATTAGTAATCACATGTTATACTTCATTTTCTTTCAACGGCGTGTGATAGATAGGATGTAGTGATAAGAAACTTTTGAGATTTAAAACACTTAGAAGACACAGCCAGTAAGATAGGTTTCTAATCCAAGTTGCTAGCTAGCATTCTAGTCTTACGGCAAGCTAGGTTTATAAAAGGGACGGCCCTGGTCCACTCCCTACGGATTCTCCAGGTAATAGTCTGACCCAGGTCCCCTAAATATGAATGGGATCCAGTTCTGGAATATAATGTTCCAAATCCGATCTACCCACTTACAAGCCTGCGGGAAGCTACTGTCTTATCCTAGTTTCCTCATGAATAAACTGGCGCTAACTCAGAGGGTTATTAACTAATAACAAAACAAACTTACAACAAATCTTTTTTTTTTTTTCCAATTAGCAGCATACTCATAAAACTTAATGATGAAAACTTCATTTACTGACTCATGGATGAACTGGCGACTGAAGAAATTATTCAGAGAAGAGAACTATGTTTTTGAGTATGCGACAAGAATAATTCAAGATCTTTCAGAATTCAAAGATTGCAAGCATAACATGGAAGACATTTCCAATTGTATACTCAATGGCCATGGTCACGTGTACTTCTTAAGAAACTACAACTTCCAAAAAAGTATGCCCTCTAGACAATGTTCCCAATAATGAGTGAAATGGAAAAAAAATTCTAAACAGCCAAGTATTTAAGCATTAATAAATAGACACCTGCAATGTGCATGCACAAAGACAGAACTTCATCATTACTGTAGTTTAAGTTAGAGGATTTTTTTTTATTTTCATATGTAGATAGTTGGCATTGTCACCAGACATGCCATAGAACACGAATACTTTTTTATTAGTTTTTCACCTCTTTCAACAGTTACAAGTCTAACTAAATTTCTTATCTCATTTATGGGAACTACGTGCACCATAAACTTCTGTTAGTAACAGAAAAAAAAAACCATAAAAAGATTGTTTTATCCATACGAAGGATTATATATAAAAGAGAGATACAAAGAGAGAGAGAGAGAAGTAAGACCTCAGATAACAAAGATTCAAGACGGTCAATCCTGAAAACACCGCCCTGATGCAGAAAAAGAATTCCAGTCAGTTTGCAGGAACTAGTTCCGCAACAGTAAAAGATAGCAATTGAGATTGACAATCTTTGTGCGCTCATGTGTGTACTAAAATTAATGGAAATGAATTTTGAGAAAGAAAACATATATCACCTTATACAGAAGAGTGTGTAAGCTAGATCTAAGCTGAGGAGAACTGTCAGTAAGTACTTTTCTCGCAATCCAGGGGTATGAACTACTCAAAACCTTGTAATTAGGATCAAAACTGATTGCTATTCCCTCCAGAACTGCAAGGCTGAAAAGCCATACAAGCAGATATGTTTCTACTTTAGGGCAATATTTGGTGTATGACAGATAACATATCAAAAATCCATTGGGGAAAATCATATTGATGCAATCATAGGAGGCATCTTTTATTCCTAAAAAATTAGCAAGATCTAGCTGACTATCCAACCGAACACAACTAGAAACAAGTCAACTTACTGAAATTTCAGCAACAAGTTTGTACTTTTACCTTCGAATTACAAGAGAGAAGTATGATGGTATCTGAAATTTGAATTTATACCTGAAAATCAAGGTCAACAAAAATAAAGAGTTAAAAAGTGTTTTGCCAGAACAAGGTTCTAAGATGTGCGGCTAGAAAAAAGAAATTATACGATTACTTAATCTCCTGGTATGCCATTCACGTGCAACAAACATAATGAGATGGATTTGGTGTCTAAATGGTGCTATACACCATTATAGAAAAACATAACTACAATAAGACATACTCAGAAGA
Organism: Agave tequilana; assembly: GCA_038442645.1. NCBI lineage: Eukaryota > Viridiplantae > Streptophyta > Magnoliopsida > Asparagales > Asparagaceae > Agave > Agave tequilana. The sequence goes on along the minus strand of JAVJIF010032428.1, from coordinate 8,190 downwards.
AGATAAAGTGTGAATATAACTGCGCAGATGGCATACATGCAAAAAAAGAAACACTATGACATATTTATAATTCATTGTTTTAAATGTCTGGTCGCATAGAAAAAGGAACTTTGTGATCTATTACATGTAATCATTTCCAATATCATAAATTTATAACACATTAGGTTTCCTACACAAATAATATTATATGAAAGCTCATATATCAAAAGCTACCTTTTTATTAGGATTATTAGTATAAATAGAGGAGTCGGGCGCTACATCTTTTGTCCTTTTCTCGAGGAGAGGTGGTGACGTCTAGCATGCCATCCTTCTCCCATTCTAATAATAAATATTACCACGATACATTTGATAAAACAAGCCAATGGAACATATTTCACATTATCTCCTAAAATAAATCCATACAATATAAGTCTGTTTGTTCTATAGATATTCTTGAACAATTGATGGGGACATTAACGATCTAGCCCGGACTTGAAAACCCATTTACATAGGAGACGAAAAGCTTGAGTTAGGATATGTTTGCAGTAGATTTCATTTATAATTCTTTTGTTTAGTTTAGTGTGTGTACATGCGGTGCACGAGTAGTATTTTATTAGTTTTTATTAATCTTTTATTTTTCTTTATTTGAGGCATGATCTGTAGATACTCTTCTAGGGATCTATTTTGAATTAATGAATGAGTTATGAAAATTTCGAACCCTAATTTTTTTTCTTTGAAATCTTTGCGTATGATGCATAAAGTACCTAGGTGCAAGGCCGAAACTCTATCTTCTTCCCCAATTTTCATAAACCCTATCTTCTTCCTCAATCCCAACACAAACCCTAATTTCCCTTCCGTTCTACACCATGAATAGTTCCAGTTCTAAATTTCCATCTTCTGAGTGGGTTTTATAACCATTGAAACAATGACCAAACAGGATCATCCTCTGAGTGGTTTCAATGCTAGTGATTAATTTTGTTTCTAACAGTTAAAATTAATAAAATAAGGTTCTCTTGTTTTCTTTCTCCTTGAAGGCAAATAAGATCATTGCCATACAGTAGCCACCATATCTCCTACAAAACAACATCCTCCACCCGCAAACTAAGAAGAATATATAGACATGTTGACGCGGGCACGACAGACACACCAGACATAATATTTCAGAGAAGCACACATGTAAGAATAATGAGATGTGCAAGTGTCACTGTAGCACAATGATAAAACATCTTTACAGTTAGCAAGAGGTTTGGGGTTCAAATCCCGCTTGCACTAGGCAACCTATATTATAAAAAAATTAAAAAAAAGAATAATGAGATGTAAAGAGACATTGACATGTCAGACAACACACCATCTTTGAGCATTCAATGCCTCGAGATGTAGGTAAGATATAGCTGGAGTTTGCCGGTTAATGTCCCATAGATGTTGGTGTTTGAACTCACACTTTGCCTGACATATCCTTGACATAATATTTTGCACATGAATTATAGTAGAGTTTGTTGTTATTCATTTATATTTAATTCTTTACGTTTATTTCTTGTATTTTATAATGCATTGTGTGTGGGTGTTGGATCCTTATTGTAGTATTTATTTAGCTGCATGACACAAATATGCCTTGTTTTAACATGTGTATATTTAGATTTTACAGTTTCATCACCAGATGACAATTAGGCTACTAAATTAGTTCAAATCTGTGTTCATAAACATGAGATATGTATCTTTCGTCCACAATGATGCTTGCTATTTACTTAATGTCCCAACATGTCACCTAGCATCCACTATATGACATGGGAGCCCCAGCAGCCATGAACCCAACATCTGCCATATAGAACCTTATGACTGACTTTTGATATATAAGGCTTCTGAATAGAAGTTTCTGTGGTTCATAGTCCACAAGTTCATTCCAAAGTTGTCAAATGGGTAAAGTTCACCTTCCCATTTCCCACTTCTGTTTCACACTCATAGTTAGTTCTAAGAAATTTGTGGCTAATACCTATGGAAACCTATAAATAGTCGCCAAATGTTATCAATAAAAAACGATTTGCATTCTTTAAAAAAAAAAAAAAAGTAAAGAATCAATTTCAACACATCTTGTAATAACCTATTTTGAAACTTTTAAACATCTAATGGAAGACTTTGTCCCTCATATCTAACCATTTGTGCCTGATTTGTTTTTTTGAAATCCTAGAACAAATATTTCACTTGAAAGCCATTGTCTCCACAAGTTCACTCTCTTGGCACTTTTTCTTCAAGGAAATCACCATTTCAACAATGAAAGAAAATGAGAAAGATTAAACAATGGATAATATATCCTATATGAGGATGTCAGAAAATAAGACACCATACATGGTCCGCCCAAGATTTCCAGACAGATCACCAAAACTTATATTGCGTACTCCTTTGGTGACAGCATTTTGGAATACATCTGCAAAAAATAAGTACTTAATAAGAAGAAAATCAACTATCAATTGTGATACAAGCAGTTAAATTTTAATTTAGCAAGCTTGAAAAAATAAATTCAGTTTTAATACATCTACTTGATTCATAAATTTTATGGTTTCAATCTCCTGATGGTGAATAAGATTTAAAAAAAAAAAAGAACCTGTCAAAGCCTTTGTAACTTCATCTTTTTGCGCAGTGGCAGGTAGAAGTCTGTTGCATAACGAGAAGTAATCAATACAAGGTTAAATCAATCTGGAAAAGATGTGCATCATGCATGTGTACATTGGAAAAGACCAATAGCTCAATGGCCTTGCCAGAAGTCAAGTGTTACACATACTGTTTAATAGAAATACTCTAATTCAACTGCCTTCTTATTTACTTACGACAAAGATATAAATCATTTTTTTGTATAATATACTATGAAAACAAATGCCAAGCTTATGATTACCTCTACGTGTGACTACCTCTACAGGAAATCTGCAGTAACTTTCTTGTGTCGGCTCCTGGCGGATGGCCAGTAAAGTTGACACTGTGAAGAAATATACTAATTTTGCATGCTAACTGTACTTATCCTTGAAACTTCTCTACTGAATGAATTGAGTGGAAATTTTCTTCTAAATAAATGAGCAGCATAGGTGTAAGTATTTTACACTCTACTTTTGCCTGGCACTTAACATCAGTGTTTTGGTTGACATACTGATCTTGTCCAACGATAGATAAATATCCTAAAGACATGTCTCGACATGGATGATGTGTAGACTAGAGCTACAATGCTTTTGTCATGCCAATATTCCCCATGTGGATTCCATTACTTTTATCAAAAAAGACCCAGTGTCTTACCCGAGAGTAACAAAATCCTTTGCCAATGCATCAAAATCACGGTTAACAAGATGAAGACAAGCTTCAACAAATCCATCTCGAAGTTCTTGCCTAAATTCACCATCATTCCAAAGTCTGAAAGAATGTAGTTCATCAGTTAGATAGAAAAGTGGAATCAATGCAATTTAAATATGACGACTCTGCAAAATGAAAGGAAACATTACCATCATATTATATAACAAGATGTACAAAACTTCATTCACCAACTAAAAGCAGAAGGAAAATATTATTCGAAATTAACTTACAATATTCAGAAGTCTCATACTGTGCACTAATGTACATATTATTGTAATGTAAAACCAGCGTAAAAGACAACAAAGATGATATATGAGAAGCTTAATTGTGTTGTTACTAGCTTTGAAGTTCATTAGTTACTTTCTTATCCATCTTATTTTCAGGGGAAATATTGATACTCAAAAACAAAACTGTCTTACTACATTTAAGAAAGGAAATGAAACAAATAACTCAATAGTATTGATGAAGCAACCAAAATTAACTAAAGAAAGAAAGTTCATGTGCAAGTCCCAATGCAGCCCTCAAAGACACAAGCCTCTCTTGAGTTAAATCATGTGATTTATCAATACTAAAGTATACCTAAGTAAGCAAGCTTCCATCAGAGGTCCGTAAAAGGTTGCCAGGATGAGGGTCTGCGTGATAGAATCCGTACTCTAAGAGCTGGGAAAGTGAGCAATACACTCCAACCTGTTCAATCACAGAAGATCTTTGAATCCCACACAAAAGAGTTAAGTTCTAATGTAAGATACGCTTGAATAAAAAGAAAAGTGTGTTCTAGACATCGCATTCCTGTCAAAGTTCTACCTCAACTAGATAAAGGTCTTTCACTTCAGCTAATTTATTCCCCTACATAAACAAGAATAAATATGAGCAATTAAGTAATGAAGTCCTGCTGCAGATTTAAGCAAACAGAAGGGTCGGGGGAAAAAGCACCTCCACCCATTCCATGACAAGAACTCGACGACTTGTAGTGTCTGTATACATGTCTGGTACAAAAACATCTCGAAGCCCACCGTAAAGTTTCCTAGTTAAGCATGTAGACAGGAGAAGTTATAAGCTATTCCTATCACATATAACCCCACAGAATGTAGAAACAGCAAACAATAAAGCTTAATCACCACATAATGGAACAAATCCTGGAAAGTGAAGCAATTTATTTTTTTATTTTTTTTTTTTTTGAGAAAGAAAAGTGAAGCAATGTCACTTCAGAAATACAGAAAATAAAGCATCTGATATCATCCTCCCTATTTTTATACTAAAACTAACATATTCTGAAATCCTTGGAATATGAAATGACAAAAAAAACCTACCATATGGTATTTCATAATGCAAATACAGAACACAGTTAAACCAGTAGCTATGGTGTTTGTTATGAAACAAAGTTTCTTATAATCTTAGTGGATCACATGCAAGTCATAGTAATATGATGAACCACTTACCTGAACTTGAGCCCATTTCTTGCCTCCGCCCTGTAATCCATCTCCTGCATTAAATGTGATTACCTGTATTCAATGTGAATATCTAAGAATATGCCCCAAACATAATATCATAATTTATGATTTTAAGACAGTTCAAGTGCCTTGTGTACCAAAACAGTCTTTATTATAGACAGCAACAAAATATATTTGTTAGGATAATTATATTATATCACTGTTATCTAAATCTTGTATTATTTATTATCGTGATTGTGATTACTATTATAATATGCTATTATTGTCTTCCTTCATTTTACCACTCACTAGATCGCTTTCTTACGACCCTGAATTGCATACCGAAGTTGAAAATTCGAGATATCATAATACCTGATATTTCACGGGATATTAGTAGGAGGTTCGACGCTTTTGTTATTCACAAATATCTTTATATTTTGTCCTTATTTCCTTATTAGTTCTTATTTCTATCTCTATCCTGATGACTGGACCTCTTTTGCCGGTATTCTTGTACTAATGTTAGTTGAATTTATATCATGTATATTGTATTTATTCTCCGTACTGAGGCTTAACGCGTATATGCGGGATATTTTTCATGCATATATGTGTCGCGACGTCGCTACTAGTGTATTTGGGAAGCGGGGCGTGACAATATTCATGCAAATCTAGAGAAAAGTAGGCATAATACTTCTAATTACAATACAAAGTATTTCCTCATAAAAGCTTCATCTAATCAGCCTGGAGAGAATTTCTTAAACAATCATCACCAATATCCTTCAATTGTCCGGGGAGAGGAGGGCCATCTTTATATCAATCACACTTATTCAGAATGTTGTGGTGTTAAATGCAACTAAAGTAAAACAGAGAATCTGGGTTATGTGAATTTAAACAAGTTGTCTACAATAGCAAATACCACCATTATCAATTATTCTATCTATTAAGAAGTTGTGTTCCACTCCTGCAAATTGCATAAAGAAATCGGAAAAGATAATAGTAGTTTCATCCTTAGAAATCAGCTGCAAAGACTCGTAAAAAGAAAGCCTAACTATTAAAGGGTTAGAGACTTATACCCGGAAAAGACTAGAAGCCCATTCATCGAGTACTGCCTGCAGGTGAAGGTACACAGTCATTACCTCAAGCGGTGTGTGTTGTGGGTTGGGTGTGTGTGGTGTGTGGGGGGGGGGGGGGGGGGGGGGGGGGGGTGGTTCCAGATATACATCAAAGATAATGTATAATAGCCAGATTGACTACTTGATTAGATCCAATACTTTTCATAAGTTAGATTGAGTTGTACCTGAAGATCAGTGTTCAGCTTGGCAGCTCTCCTTATCAGCCCGCAAGAAAACGCAAGATAAAGATATCTGAAGAAATTGCTGCCTTAACTCCAGGTCTCTGCACTTTAACAGCGACAACCTGCCCACTAGAACGAAGCCTTGCCTGGTAAACCTAAGAAATGACAAGGCAATAAGCTTAATTTGTGTCAGGCAAAAAAGAAGCTGAAATAAATATTCTTGCTAAACTGTATATTTAGTTGTTATGGTATATAAATCATGTAGGACCTGCCCAAGGGATGCTGCAGCAACTGGTTCAGGTGAAATCTCAGAAAAAAGCATATCTATTGGTAATCCAAGCTCTTCTCTATCATGCTGAAAGCAACTTCAGTTGAAAAGGGTGCTATGCGATCTTGCAACAAAGACAGCTCCTCCAAATATACTGGTGGAATCACATCCTGTGAGAAGTGAAGTCTTTTATCAGAGAGATTCTATAATAACTAGGTATGGAATCTTTATCAGAAAGTTAATGTGCTGTAGTTTTTGATGAAAAGAGAAAACGATTCATCAAATATTGTCACTATCAACTGACATCCAGTTGAATAGAAGGAAAAGAGAAGTATCAATAAAAAGGGTAGACTATTAATCAACATATATCTTTCCTGGATAAATAAAATGAAAAGAAAAATAAATATCAACTTACTGGTCGTGATGACACAGCTTGAGCAATCTTGACAAATGCCTGCCAAAGAATCATATAGGACAAATAAAAATAGTTAAAATTGGGCATTTTGCTTACATAATCGTGTGATAAACTATATGTTAGAGTAGTATAAGGTTATATTGTAAATTGTAATATCATTTATAATATGATCTCTTTTATTATTTTGTAGTGTCCTATTCGGACATGTACTATTCCTATGCTATAAATAAGGTCACCAACCACAATGGGGGGGGGTGTACCATCTTGTGGTATCAGAGCACTAGTTTGATATCAAACAATCCCAAAAAAAATCTCTATCTTCTATTTCTAGTTCTAGTTATTTTTTATGTCTTTTTTTTCCTTTTCTTTTCCTTGTCTCTTAAAAAACTTACTGTTCTATTGGAAGAATCGGGAAAATTAGGATCTAAACTTGTTTATACTCCTATGGAAATATTCATTTTGACCAATATCTATGGGAGCGTCTTGCTCATGTAGGATACAATAGTTGGTTGATTGGTAAACTGATTTACCTAAGCGTCATTCGACTTGATATTCCTTTGTTGTCAGTGTGTTGACTCAGTATATGTAGAGTCTGCATCAGCTTCATTGAACTGTTGTGTGTGTCATATCTTAAGGTATTTTAAAGAGACTCTTGGTAAAGAGTTTTATTATTACCTTCTTGTTATTTGGATATGTGGGTTATTTTGGTGTTGACTATGTCGGTGACGTCTGGATCTTCGTTCTACTATTGATTATTGTACTCTTGTTTGTAGAAATTTGGTAACTTGGAGTAAGAAACAAAAATATTATTACCCAATCTAGTGTTTTAAGGCACAGTATAAAGTCATGACTCATTCGATCATGAGTTAATGTGAATCCAATCTCTTGATCATGAAATGGGTATGGCTGTAGCAAGTTGATGGTGATGCATTGTGAGAATCAAGTTACCATGTATATTATTAACAATCATGTTTTTTCATGAGAGAATAAAGCATATTGAAGTGGGTTGTCACTTTATCAGGGACATGATGATGCAACATTGAATAGTCACTTATTTAGGATTTCTATAATAAATCACTATAAGTCATTTCAAATCATGAAAAAATACTGTTTAAAGTCTATTAGAGTTCTATCAGTAAATTCAATAGTAAAACTCTCTTTCTCAAGACAAAACCCAAGAAGATGACATGACGGTGATAGGGAAACTATTATTGAGTACAAAAAGAAACAATAAATTCTCTATGATTACATAGGATTTGAAATTTAAATACCATAATTAGCCAAAGGGGTTGTTTGGTTTTTGCAACAAAGGAATTTCAAGTCAACTTTTCTATACTTAATAGTGGCGAAGAAATTCACTCTCAAAATGAGTTGACTCCAATTCCTAGAGGTAGTAGAGCTCTCTAACTTCCACTTTGCCATTGGAGGTAATCCTACCCATATTTACACCAGTGTAAAGTGGTATAAGTTCCAA
>JAVJIF010032427.1:0-125494 GCA_038442645.1 Agave tequilana | reverse complement strand
CTAACATCAATTGGTGTTGGACACAATGACAGCTTGGCTTGTCATCACCATTAGAGATAAGGCTTAATGGTGTGGTCTGGTGTAGCTGGTGAGGGTGAAACTATAGATTTGGCCGCGTACTTATATAACCTTGTATACACTCACTATACACCAATTCTCGTGTAATTGGTGAAAATACCTCTCACATCATCTTCTCTGTATCTTTCCAATTTTATCGGATATCACCCGAAGAGCAATATCTCTCGTTATTAAGCACTTAAAACATGTTGCTTTCTTTGATCGTAGTGGGAGGGGGTGAATTAAGGGAGGTTTTAGGTAAATAGTTTTTTTTAATCTTAAAGCAATTTATTGGCATAAATATATTTTGGTAAGGATGTTGAAGATGAAGATTTAACATTGATGAATTGGGTGCACTTGGAATATAAAGGCTAATTTTTTTAATGTCCTTTTAAACATTCGTGGTTCAGAAAACATCTCTCAATTTAAGAAATCTCAAAACACTACCCTCAACTATCTGTTTCGCAAGAAAACTCATCCAAAAAACTATCTTAAATTTTTAAGTCGGTACCAAAAGATTATCTTGAACTGTAGAAAATTATCGAAAGTAACAAGCTTGAGGGTGATTATTTGAGATTTTTTAAGTTGAGAGAGGATCTCTGAGAATACTATGAAAGTTTAATGAGATATTAAGAAATTTAACCAAAAATAAGATTGAAAGGGTGTTACATATCTTCACTTTTGATATGATTGAACAAGTCTTTTCATTTTTTGGCATATAAAATGAATTTCTTATGGAGGATCAGTCAAAAATCAAATCTTGGAAGAGAAATACCCAAGAAATTGTTGGATTTGATCTTGTTTACTCTTTTGTGGACCTTTGGCAGTAGACTTCTTCAAATGAAAGATGAACTGCAGTAAAGAGAGTGGAAGTTAGTCCCTTGTTTCATCTTTGATTCCAGTTCCATGCATTGGGACATCACCCCGTACAAATTGCACAGGATTGTTCCTCTAGGTGCACTAATGTAGCCATATTTGACACGTCAGACGGGCCCCGCTGCAGGGTTGACCATGTTGACTGATTGGGGCGATTTTAATAATATTTTCTTGGACTCTCTAGGGTACTAATCCTAACCCTAATTCTTGTTGCCTTTCTCTTCTTGTTGCCTTTCTTTGTTCTCATTAATGATTTCACGATCATTAATTATTCTTTAATTGTTATTAATTATTTAATCAAACCGAGCAAGCGAGGTTTCTCTCGTGACTCCTTTTCAAATGGTGTCCGTCTGTCTTCAACTCCACACGAAGCGAGAGAAAAACAGCCTTCTTCCTCCTCATTCCTCTCCCTCACCGCTAATGTCCTACTTCCTCCACCTTTTTCCTCCCCTCTTTGACCACCAGCCCTTCCTTCTTCTACCTCTAGCCTCTCTCTCAGCGCTTGGTTTTCACACCGTTGTGTGGTTTAATAGTTTATCCCCAAAGGAGGGGGAACATATATATTTTTTTAGGCGGAAAAGGCAGCGGGTGGGGCCCATTATTTGAAGGAATACAAAAAAAACCCAATTAGGATTCAGGGATCTTTCTTCACATGCAGTACGGAACACTGATGGACTGCAGGCTGCAGCCAAGTTTCTCTCACGAGCTCTCTTCAAGCAGAAGCAGCATCCTCGACATGCTCTCTCTCTCTCTCTCTCTCTCTCTCTCTCTGTTATCAAGATCTAAACATGGAGGATATTTCCCATTGCTAGAAGGGGTAGTAGTAGCTATTTATGTCCAACATCACCCGTACGTTTACTCCAATTATTTGTTTCTGACTCTTTGATTTGGAAGTGCATACAAGGTGAAATGTATTATGATCATCGATGCCATTCCAGAAACAATTGGAGCACGTCTGGCAAATTGTTTTTAATGTGGAAACACAAGTGGGAATGGGTACTTGGGGTGACAAATACAAGTCATGTGTATGAACAAACATTTAAAAAAAGTTTGTACTAGATACAATGTGGTAGTTTGTTACAAATACAAGTCATGTGTATGAACAAATACAAGTCAGGTAGAACTACATTTAAAAAAAGTTTGTACTAGATACAAAAGAGATATAGTTCTACCTTCCACATGTGACACATTGTTATACGTTTAGCTGAATCTAAATCCAGGCATAACCCTCGGAAATGTATGATAAGTTGTGAAGCTTAATTATTGTATTGATGATTTATCGCTCTATGCAGATAATAATGCTTATCGACCTGCGTGGTCAGGTCGTTGTAGGGGTTGAAAGGGGAGCGGGGAGCTTTCAAAACAAAATTACTTTGAAAAGTCTCTCTTGCAGATCTCGGAGCGAGGGCAAATCACTCTTAGTAAAGAGGTTGGGTGAGTTCGGAATTTCAGGTTGAGGGCAAAGTCGGAATCTCGCTCCAGAGTAGCAGCTTTGTATCAATTTAGAGGATTACTCTAAAGCATCACTCCGGGAAGCACTACGAAGCGACAGTGCAGAGTAGCACCTCGGAGATGTTATGAGATGTATAGTTGAGAAGCGGTCCAGTCTGGAAGCTTCGTAGCCTGTGAAACTTGAAAAAGTGTCAATGGTAGTTTGGTGATATCATAACTTGTAACTCTAGTTTTTTCTATAAAAAGAAACGCGCCGTCATTAGACTTATGAGAATGTCATTGTAAATACCAAGCGACTGTGAGGTTATCTCTTATTCTCCTGTAATCTCTCTGATAATATAGTGGATGTGCGTGCGGCTCCGTGGTGTTTCAATATAGCAGTTTTTCAGGTAAAATTTTGATGTTTTTGATTATGTATTTGATATGTGTCTTTCCTTCTCAGTTTTTTTTTTCCCTCAACAATGTAGGACTTTCTTTTCATCGGTATATGTATTTATCTCTTGAGATAAACGGTGGGTATAAAATCCCGGATGATTCATTAAAAAGTCTTTAATGAAACAAAATGCATATAAAGAAAAACAATTCGAGTAGAACAGAAATTTACCAAACTCTCTAACTTCAACTAAAAAACCGAGAAAAACTCACCTGTACTTTTTTTTACGTGGAAATGCAAGACTTTCTTTAAGTATATATATTTTTTCTTGAGATGAACGATGAGTATAAAATCCCTACGTTTCACTGAAAAGTCTTTAACAAAACAGAAGAAGAACAAGAAATACATTTTTTATCCACGGTTCTTATCAATAATTAAGCAGTCATTGTTTTTATTTTTTACAGGTTCAGTTAATTCTCTGTTTTAAACCTTCTAACTTCAACTCAAAACCCTAGAATAATTCATCTAGGCTGCTCACGGCAGAAACTAAACAAGAACTGCTCATAATTGAAATGTGAGAACACCATGAAAACTAGCAACACTGGTATCAGAACAGAAAGCCGCAGCTAGTACTGCAACTTGCCCTGCTCAGATCATTGCTTGCATCCAAATCTTCCTGCAAAAAATCATCAACTCACAAGACTATATATTACAGAAATTTTCTGTGGTGCGATACGCGTATCGTCAGATTCGAAATACAGGCACTCATCAATGCCCATCTGTAGGTCTACTTCATTTTCTTGATAGAGAGAGAGTATGATGTTATGAAGGTCATGATCAAGTTCACCATGCTTGGGTTGCATATAATGAATGGCTCTTGTGTTGTCATCACAATATCAGTTACTTTTGCCTTTCAAGAACTTGAGTGGGATGTTAATATAGTTGGCAATCTTGAGTTCTCATCAGTGTGTTGAGTTTTGAGATAATAATGTTTGTATCAGATTGGCAAAGTTTCTGATTTTGATTGGTTGAATGGGTGCATGAGTTGGCCTGATAACTTGAGTGGTTGAGGTAATTAATTTGGGGATGATATGCAGGTTGGGCATTTAAAATGTATTTATTGTTATTATCATAGTGTGTGTTATTTTGGTTTAGCTTGAATTGGTGTTATAACAAGAGTTGAAAATGGATCCTCCTAACAATTTATTTTGATGCAAAGTTTTGTACAATCCTGTTTTTCTAACCATGAATGAAACACTTTTGAAAATCCTGGGTTGCCTGCTTCAATGGTAAACCTAAATAAATAAAATAAATGAACATATTTTAAACCTATGACCATACACACAATTGGAAAAAAAATCCAACATTACCTTAGGAAAAAAAAAAGATATGGAGTTTGAACTTGTGAAACTAATCTTTTTGTCCCAAGTTGCTAAAAACAACTCAAAGTGTTTCTCGTGCAAAATGATTATATTTATGAGAGACTATAAACATTGTACAACCAAAGAAATTAACTATAAACAACTTAAATTAAAAAAAAAACAGCTGTCTGGTGGGGAGGGGAAAAAAAAAAATTAAAAGATAAAAAAAAAACTTTTCACGTGATTCTCCCAGCCAATGTTCTCTCTCACTACAAAATCTCTCTCTCTCTCTCTCTCTCTCTCTCACATATCAGCCCATTGACACCCACAGCCCCTACATAACCAATTAACCAATCAAAACAACAGAGAAACAAGCGCAAAGAGGAAAGCAGAGCAAAAACAGGGGAGAAGAAACACAATGGAGAGGAAAACCTCCACCCATCTCCTCTTCTCTGTTCTCCTCCTCCTCCTCCTCGGCTTGCTCTCTCTCAACCTCGGCCACGCCTGGGCAAACACTCCGGTCTTTGCCTGCGACACCCAGTCCAATCCCAACCTTGCCGCCTTCGGGTTCTGCAACACATCAATGGGGATCGAAGGGCGGGTGCTGGACTTGGTGGGCAGGCTCACATTGTCCGAAAAGATCGGATTCTTGGTGAGCAAGGCCGGTGCTGTTGCCCGGCTCGGCATACCGAGCTACGAGTGGTGGTCCGAGGCCCTCCATGGGGTTTCTTATGTTGGCCCTGGGACTCATTTCTCTAGCTTGGTCCCTGGAGCTACTAGCTTCCCTCAGGTCATTCTCACAGCGGCCTCGTTCAATACTACTCTCTTTGAATCCATTGGCAAGGTGTGGAATTATCTCTCTGTGTTTTTTTTAAATGTGATAATATTTTGATGTTGAGCAATGTTGCATTGATTGGTTATGTGATGCTGTGATTTAGTAATGCTCTGCTCTGTTTTTTTCCCTGTTCTTGGGATTAGAGAGTTTGTGTTTAGAATGTTACTATCATTGATAGTTTGCTTCTGGGGTTTTCACTGGATTTTATAATTGGAGATTTTTTTTTTTTTATGCTCATGTTTAATTTTATATTTTGACATTTGTTGAAATGTTGCTTTGATTGGATTTTGGGGAAGGATTTTTATTGGCAAAAACGGAGTGTTTGTTGGAGGATAGGAATCTTCTCTATGTTCTTGGTGTTTGTGGTTATATGTCAAGTATTTGTTTGTTGCTCTGTTTGAAGTTTGAGTTGAAAAGCAAGCAAAGGTTGTGATGTTGGTTTTAGCCTTTTGGGTAATGTTTTGGACTTGGCTTTCTACCTCTTTCTCCTTGGATTATTTCTTTTTTCTTTTCTTATTGTAGTGGTAACTGTTTTTCCCTTCAAACTTCATTTATTCATTTATTCATGCATGTGAAAAGACTTGATTATAGCTTCTAGGATCAAGTCTTTTACATGCATGAATAAATGATACTTGGAATTGTGAAACAAAGTTGTAACTTCATTTATTCATGCATGTGAAAGACTTGATTATAGCTTCTATGATCAAGTCTTTTCACACGCATGAATAAATGATACTTGGAATTGTGAAAATAAGTTGTTGAGAGTGTGGATAGTTTCTATTATAGCTTCTAGGATCAAGGAGATTTTGTCATACAAAAAAAGGTTAGACCTTTTGAATCTTTACTAAAAGTTTCCTTTTGATATAGACCTAAGTTTTATACTCCTTCTAGAACACTAAATTGAGATTAAATGATTCTCTCTTGTCTCTTCAACATTAATTTCTTCATGCTTTATTTATTTGTTTTAAGTAATAATACATTCTTTTTCTAAAAAATGGTCATCCATTCAATTCTCACATTGGAGTTTGAAAGAGCTCCTCCTCTTCTTTATTGAGGAATAGAAGTTACTCTCATTAACAGTGGGCATTCACCTTTTGTGTGATGTCTCGTTGTGAGCAAATTGGGAGTCTTGGTTGCTTTACAGCTATTGGTTCCAAATCTTTGAAAGCCCTGCCATTGGCCAGCTCTGTAGGGCGCTTGACCCTAGACATAAGGATGACTTACCAAAGGAAGTCACTTACTGGCCTGGCCTGGCCTGGCCTGAAGTGGACTTACATGTAAGTTGAGTTTCTTTTCCTAAGGAAGTGGACTTTCATGACAGGTGGTTTCGACGGAGGCAAGGGCAATGCACAATGTGGGGCTCGCCGGACTGACGTTTTGGAGCCCGAACGTCAACATTTTCCGAGACCCCCGGTGGGGGAGAGGGCAGGAGACCCCCGGGGAGGACCCGACACTCGCGAGCAAATATGCCGCCGGCTACGTCAGGGGGCTGCAGGACGCGGATGAGGCAGACAGGCTCAAGGTCGCAGCGTGCTGCAAGCACTACACTGCCTATGATGTGGACAACTGGAAAGGAGTTCAGAGATACACCTTCAATGCTATTGTAAGTCCACTTCCCTGAGATAAGAGTCTACTTTTTAGTTAATCACACAAAATCATGCAAATTAGCATTATACTATCTGCATAAGCTCAAAATATTCGTGCACGAGAGGACACGCAAGTAAGTCGATTAAATTATGGGAGACACCGACATAAACATCGTTTTTTAATTAAAAAAGCATAGATACGGACACGGACACGGACACGGATACAAGGTTAGTCAACGCCATAGCTCCTAATTTCAGTGTGCTTTTCTTGCCAAGCAATAGCAATAGAATTGTATGAGTGTTGTCATTGTTAAAGCTAATGGTGGTGGCTAACTTGTTGCATTCTTTGTTGGTTTGTTGTTTGATAATTTTTATTAGGTCACAAAGCAAGACATGGATGACACATTCCAACCTCCATTCAAGAGCTGTGTGATTGATGGGAATGTGGCCAGTGTGATGTGCTCCTACAACAAGGTCAATGGTGTCCCCACTTGTGCTGACCCTGATCTCCTTGCTGGCACCATTAGAGGAGATTGGAAGCTCAATGGGTCAGTTCAATATAAAGTTTGCACTTTTGTGAAGGCAAAAAAAAAATGGATTTGTCAACATGGCCGAATCGAGGCCCGGTGAGGCCCAAAAGGCCTGCATGTTTTAGGATGGCCTGGCCCGTATATGACAATTTTCATGATATATTATTGACAATAATGTGAATATAGAAAATATTATGCGTAGATCACTAAACATTTTTCTGATAACGTCAAATTTTGTATTGGTAGTTACATCGTTTCGGACTGTGATTCTGTTGATGTTCTGTACAACGATCAGCATTACACCAAAACCCCAGAGGAGGCATCAGCCATAACCATCAAAGCAGGCAAGTTTTTTCTTAATATTTTTTTCCCCCTAAATTTGAACACTGATTGTAGTCCCAATGTCTTGGTTTTCATAATAATTTCTTTATTTTCCATGTTCTGAAAAAAACCCAAAAAAAAAAAAAAAAATTCCCCCGTTTAAAGCCTAAGCCCATCAACAACTATACAATGAAACCCATCCTAGGCCCAATAACATTTATGGGCCCAAACAATGATCTGCTTTTCCTCAACTTTCATTGTCCAAAGCACGAGCCCGTCGTCCAATAAATTTGATGGAGGCCAATGCAGGATGCGAGGTTGCTAACACTTGATGATCAATGGGCAGGCCTTGATCTGGACTGTGGAAGTTTCCTGGGCCAGCACACACAAGGGGCCATCACTAGCGGCAGGCTGACCGAGGCCGAGATCACCAAGGCCATCACCAACAACTTCGTGGTCCTGATGAGGCTGGGCTTCTTTGATGGAGATCCAAGAAAGCTCGCCTACGGTGGGCTCGGCCCAAAAGATGTGTGCACTTCCGACCATCAGGAGCTGGCCCGCGAAGCGGCGAGGCAAGGCATCGTCCTGCTCAAGAACAACAAGGACTCACTCCCACTGAAATCCAAGTCCATCAAGTCGCTGGCCGTCATCGGCCCGAACGCCAACGTGACGAAGACGATGATCGGCAACTACGAAGGTATCATACCATATTTGTCTACAACTTTCCGTATATGAAACGTACAAATACACACGTATAAAACAAGTTATACTCTGTTTAGTTGAACTTTATTATGTGTTCCAGGAACGCCGTGCAAGTACACTACTCCTTTGCAAGGACTAGCTGCATCAGTCTCAACAGTGTACCAGCCCGGTTGCACGAACGTCGGCTGCACCGGAAACAGCCTCCAGTTGGACCCTGCAAAGAAGGCGGCGGCATCGGCCGATGCCACCATACTGGTTGTCGGGGCGGACCAGTCGATCGAGAGGGAGAGCTTCGACCGGGCCAGCCTGCTGCTCCCCGGGCAGCAAACAGACCTCATAACGGAGGTCGCGAAGGTGGCCAAAGGCCCGGTGATTCTAGTGATTATGTCTGGCGGTCCATTTGACGTAACATTCGCTAAAGGTGATGACCGGATTTCGAGCATCCTCTGGGTTGGGTACCCCGGGGAGGCCGGCGGATCCGCCATCGCTGACGTGATCTTTGGTTCATACAATCCAAGTAAGCTTATTGAGATAGTGTACGCCTGGCTTTCACGCATGTATCATTGCAAGGACTGATGGTTTGTATGTACTGTGCGCAGGTGGGAGGCTGCCGGTGACATGGTACCCAGAATCCTTTGCTCAGAAGGTCCCCATGACGGACATGCGGATGAGGCCGGACCCCGCGACCGGGTACCCCGGCCGGACGTACCGGTTCTACACTGGCGAGACCGTCTACACCTTTGGCGATGGCCTGAGCTACTCCAAGTACAACCATGAGCTGGTTGAAGCGCCCAAGCTCGTGTCGATCCCCCTTGACGAGGGGCACTCATGCTACAACACGACCTGCGAGTCCGTGAGCCTCGCTGACAGCCGCTGCCAGAACCAGAACGCGGTGGTGTTCAACGTCCGCCTCAACGTGCACAACTCCGGTAGCATGGCGGGCGGCCACACCGTGCTCCTCTTCTTCACGCCGCCGGCAGTGCACGGCGCTCCGCAGAAGCACCTGCTGGGGTTTGAGAAGGTGTTCTTGGAAGGGAATGGCAAGGGGGAGGTGGTGTTCGAGGTTGATGCCTGCAGAGATTTGAGCGTGACGGATGAGGTAGGGGACAGGAAGGTGGCATTGGGGGCTCACACACTGCATGTGGGCAACTTGAAGCATTCATTGAGTATTGGAATTTGAGAGGAAAAGGGGGTGGGGGCGGGGTAATGGAATAAGAGCTTCCAAGGACAAGAATTGGGTCCATGGAGGTTGACTGAGGGTTTGTAACACCATTTTCAATTCTTCAAGATTGGCAATTGTAATTTGAATCACATTTTAAGGGCTGAAAATAAAAAATAAAAAAAAAAAGGGGGAAAGAAATGAAATAGGATTATATTACTGAATCTCCAATAGATAACAAGTCACAAATTTAACAACACATTTTGTATCTTACAAATGCACTGATACATTTGAGCTACAAACAGTAACTACTAAATTCTTCAACTGATGGTAACTGCACCAATTCAATAAATTCCGTTTTTCCAGATTTCAACAAATGAATTATCGAAGTGACTTTGATGACAATGGGGAAACTTGTGACAGTAGACGTTGATTGATGCAAATAAAGCAATTTTGATGATTTTTGGTGTCGATAGCATATGAAACAGGGGACGGATATACCTTAACAGAAAGTGGTACCTGAAAGGGACTCACATGAAAAGCCTCCTGATGGTTCTTGCAGCTGCGCGAGAAAGCAACCTCCCAGCTAAATCCGCAGGCAGGCGAATCAACTGTTGTTGGGACTCCGGTGGAAGCTGGCATATTCAGAAATAAAGAGAACAAAACAGACATTATCACAAAATTAGGTTGATGATCACACAGTTCCAATCAAAGAAGTTATATGAAAAGGATCAAATTGATATATAAGAAGAGAAGCTCAGTCGTGGTTACTGTTCCTGGACGCTCCAAAGTCATAGGCTTTTTCGATTATAAGTTTATAACTATGCAAGAAATAGATTAACTCATAGCAGAAAAAACCGAATGCTTTAGATTTCAAGTTTCTTGACACACATAAACCAATGCTAGGGCTAATGGCATCCATTAACACGTTGAACGACCACCCATATCACTGTTCCTTATGCGACTTCCTAAATCGTCTCAATCTGTCATCAGACTTTCTGAATCACATCTCTACCAGCTATTATTTGATGAAGATATTGTGATTAACCAAGTAGTATAGAGTTTCATTTAATATAGTTTCATTTTTTTATGATGTATACATTTCAAATCAAAAGTTTTCAACACATCACTCGTGTAACAGATTTATTAGCAAGTGGCATCCTGAATTTTGCGTAGCCAGGAGTTTATGTTTTGATTCAAGGGTGCTTTGCTAACATTTTTTTTTAGAACACATGCTAACAGATGTTTTGGGTGATATTGATGAAGTGCTATCTCATTATAGGTAGCAAGAAGTTCAGGGGAATATATACAATAAACCCTCTTCAATAAATAAAGAACTAGTCGATATCATCGTATATGCTTTGTTTTAATGCCATATGATATAAAATAACAGAAGAATGAATAAGGCTGAATGACACTCGGTAGATCTGTAAGGACAAATCTATTCTGAAGGCCTCAAGAAGAATCAATAACACTATTTGCTCCAAGTATATGTGTTTTTTTGTGTAGATATCAAATGCATGCAAAGATTCTACAATTAACAGCATTTTGACATCCATACCTCAGGAATGACAGAGAGGATGGGCAAAAATTCTTGAACGGATGGCATTTGATAAAGAACTGAAGAAACCTCCTCCATATATACTTTCTCACTATGTTCCGCATTAGAATACTTCATTTCCTGCAAAATAGATTGACATATCAAAGCTGAAGAACGATTAAGGAAAATATAGACGATGATGATGATGATAGGTCAAAAAATCAGTGAGATGATATTCCACCTTGGTAAATAGCTAATTCTTAAAACTCTTTTAAGCTTTTAAAACAGCATAATAATATTCCGGACGTAGACTAACAGTTCAACAAAGCATCTCGTGGAAGTACCTGTTGTTAAGTTTTTTGTTTAGGATATTATACTGCTTGAGGCATGCTTCACCGACCATTCATGTGCAAACTACGACATGTTTTCTATTAATTCAGATAATATCTCAAAGATGAAAGATGAACATCATCTTACTGTAGTGGGATTCTCATTCTTCCGCAGTCTGGACAACAACAAGAGTATACGGCGCAAAGTTCTCAAATTGGTTACATCATCATCACTGATGGAGGATGATGCAAGTGAAACTGCAAACGGCAACCTTGAAGTGGCATAGTCAAGGGTAGCTAAACCAAGTGCATCAAGTCCCTGTATAGATGTTTAAATTCTATAAACAAATTGAACTAAGTCTATTAACTATTATATAATTCTGTGTGAAAAAATGCATGCAATGTCCATCAATAGTCTAGAGTAACAGAACATAAACATTATTCTTGATGCATTCTAATTTAACTAGAATTGCTTGAATGAAACATAAAAGAAAATTTACCATAATCAGATTTTCTCTTCATTCATATGGATATTTAGTTGAAAATATGTCAGATAAGTGTCAAAATATAACTGCCAGATTGACTTTTTATCCCTCTAATATTTAAATTGTACAGACAACGAGAAAATACTAAAATGAGAAAAAGTAATGTATCAAAAAAAATCCAAAAAAATAGGTCTACTCAAGCACTCCTTTAGTTTAGTACACTGACATGAAACTGATCATCATTTTGAGAATATTTATGGGGTGAATAGGTGATGCAGGGTGTGTTAGCACTTAGCAGATTTAGATTCGGATGCCTATAGATGATTCTTGGAAGGGAAAAATGTATTTAAGCCCCTGCCTTTTTTGGAATTCGTAAAAGCCCATGGGCTTCTTTCCCGTGCCAAAAAGCTGCACATACACATGTTTTATCCTTTTAAGCCCCTGCTTCTGTATTGAGCGTATTTGTATGGTAATGTGGTGTGTTAAATGCCCTTAATACCCTTTCCTGAAGTGGCCCACGCTGGCAGTTGTAATGATGTGACCCCTCTCAAAAGCGTGTCACATCAATTGTCTATCTCAAGACTCCCCACTCCCCCTAACGGCAAGAAAACGTTTCAACTCTCTTTCATAAATCCCCAATTATGTCCATCTCTCTCCCTCAACTCTCCCCTTTGATCTCCTCTACTGCTGGCAATCTCTTAGTCTCATCAGCAAGGTTCTAAATATCGGATATCGGGATCGTATCGAATGGGGGTTTTTCAATCGGATACCGGATATCGGGGGAGATATCGGGGATATGCGCGCATATCGGATACTATATATAATGAAATATTGATAACTAAAATTGATTTAGTGGCATAGATATCATTTACCTAATAAAAATGATGTAATATACATGTAAAGACAGTAAAAGATAATGTACATTTGCACGCAATTGTGCAATAAATAAATTATTTCATATCGGGTGATATTTCAAATATTGGCCATTTTTTGTTGCAAATTGGTGAACGATTTTCCCATATCGTATCGACAGCAGACATAAAAAGAAATATCGGCCGCTATCTCAGTCGACTCGGCCGATATTTAAAACAGGGCTCATCAGCGATCCACATCCCCATTTTGAAAGAAATGGGTGAGAGTCAGAGAACCTGAATCTATCTGTGAAGATCTGGATCAAGATGGTTCCAAGTCGACAACCGACGACATCGTGTGGCTTTGATGCGTCAACATTCATCCATGACGAAGAAACAACAATTGGTTCCTTTGTCGAGAAATAGGCCAGTGTGGAGGAAGTTGCTCAATCTCTCATGATCGAAGAAACAACGATGGCACATGTCTACGTTGCAGTAGGCATCCAACATAATGAAGATGAAGACACCAGACCAGACTTCCACATGAAAAATATTTTAGAAGTTCTTATGGAACTTAAGACCACCAAACGCGATCGACAACATATGGTGAAGAATGTAGACATAATGCAGATAAAGGTAGAAAGAATACAAGGTAGACAGAACACAGGCAAAGGTAGACAAAAAGCATATAAAGGTAGACAGAACACAAGCAAAAGTAGACAGAAAGCAAACAGATGTAGACAAAAATCAAATAAAGGTAGGCAGAAATTGGACAAATGTAGTCAAATTACACCAGAAAGGTAGACAAAATGAAGCAACGGTAGAGAGTATGGACTTATAGCTCTTCCTCCGCCCTTCTCTCAACCTTTCTTTGGCAAAATATGGCATTGACCTTCGTCACAGGTTGTCAGCGACATTTTCTGGTCTTAAGTTCCATGAAAACTTCTAAAATGCTTTCATGGGTGAGTTTGGTCCGGTGTCTTCTTCATCTTCATTATGATTGGTTGCCCTAGCTGTTGCAACATAAATGTCCACCATCACTGCTTCCTCGACCACGGGAGATTGAGTAACTTTCTCCACACCGGTCGATTTCTCGACAACGAAGCCAGACGTTTCTTCAGCATGGACAGATGTTCTGCCAACATCAAAGCAATGAGACGTCATCAACTCAGAACAATCACGATCCAAACAATCTTCACATACAGACTCAGGTTATCAGACACTTCTCACCCATTTCTTTCAAGATGGGGATGTAAATCGCTGGTGAGACTGAGAAATTGAGAGCAAGGGGAAGAGTTGAGGGAGATGTTGATGATCTATTACCAATCAAATAATAGAAAACACCGAGTTGAAGAATCGGCAGCAGAAGCGTAGAAGATCTACCACTAGCAAGTAATTAAAACTAAAATCACCACACAATCAAAGAACACAAGATTTAACGTAGTTCGGCAATGTGCCTACGTCCACGGGGAGGAGGGGAGAAATCTTTATTGATAACAGAGAAGAAAATATAAGAGTTAAAAGAATATCTCTCACAACTCTCAATGGTAGAAATATGAAGTTCTTTTGAATTCTTGATATTTCTTGACTCGCCTTCAAAAGGTCATCCCCAAAGGGTTTATATAGACACCTAGGATGATTCTAATCCTTCACAAACTCCAATAAACAAATCAGCACTGCCTCAGAGAAATAAGAAACCTGTATCCAAGCCAAAATAGGGAACAGATCCATTTTAGAAAACTGACAGAACCTGTATTAGTCGACTAAAGCAAATTATTAGCGGACTAATACCCAGTATTAGTCGACTACACCTAGAATTTAGTCAATTACTGTGATGCAATCTGAGAATCAACTCTCTGTTGCAGGGCCTAGTTGACTATGTCAAACTATCAGTCGACTAGCTCATGACCTAGTCGACTAATAAGAACTGTTTAGTCGACTAATAGCATGCACAATATTTGTACACGTTCGTGCTTGTTTGTGAAGTTTGTAACACCTTCACCTGAACCTAAATTCTTCTCCAATAAATATGAGGAACTCCGAATACTAACAATATTCACCTTGACTCATGTTTATTGAGTCCCTCCGTAGAAATTGGCTTCTGCCTCATTGGCCTTGCTTTCTCCCCTTTTTGTGACTTCACATGGCTCCCTCCCAAGAGCTCGTTCGTCACTTTACTTTTGGAGAATCTTGATGAAGTTCAGAGATGCTCTGAACTTCTCCATCGAGATGGCCTTCATCATCATATTGTTGGATTCTTCTTCGTGTTGATGTTTACCAAATCGATTACTTATCATCCACGACCGACTGATGTATCTTGTGATACCTCCTACTAATGTGTTCGTCCGCTTGTGATACTTGTGATTCTTAGCGAGATGAATCGCACTTTGATTGTCGCAATGAACCCGAACTGAAAGCTGTATGATACTAAACGTCTCAACCAATCCTCTCAACCACAAAGCTTCCTTTGAGCCTCAACTGCAGCTATGTACTCCGCCTCTGTCGTTAAAAGAGCAATTGTATCTTGCAACTCTGCCTTCCAACTTATGGCGCACTCAGCTACTGTGAACGCATATCCCGTCGTATATCTTTGCTGATTAAGATCTCCTGCATAATCTGCATCAACATAACCTTGTAGTTTTCCAAACTTTCCCGTTTCTAATCTCTGAAACACCAATCCTAATCTTGCAGTCCCTCGCAGATATCATAGCACCCACTTCACTGCTTCCCAATGTTACTTTCCTGAATTTGACATGAACTGACTTTTGTACTAACTGCATAGGCTAAGTCAGGCCTAGTGCAAACTGTAGCATACATCAGTGATCCCACCGCACTAGCATATGGTACTCGAGACATCTCCTCTTCCGGTGATTGTGGACACTGCTTGGAGGATAGTTTGAAGTGACCTGCCAAAGGAGTGGTGACTGGTCTTACTTCTGTCATGTTGAATCTCTCCAACACCTTGAGAGCATAGTTCTCCTAGGATAGTCAAAGTCTGCCTGAGCCTCTATCTCAAGTGATCTCTATACCTAAGATCTTCTTGATTTCTCTCAAATATTTCATGTCAAATTTCTTCTTAAGCTGAGCTTTAGACCTCTGAACATGTGTCTTGTTTCTCGCAGCAATCAGCATATCATCCACAAATAACAGCAAATATGTCGGATCATCACTTTGCTTAAAATAGACACAACTATCATACTCACATCGGTTGTATCTGGCCTTGATCATGAAAGATTCAAACCGTTTGTACCACTGCCTGGGAAACTGTTCAAGTCCATAGAAGGACTTCTTTAGAAAACACACCTTGTTTTCTTTACATTTCTAAATATAACATTCAGGTTGTTTCATGTATATCTTCTCCTCCAGCTCACCATGCAGAAACGTTGTTTTAATATCCATCTACTCTAACTCTAGATCAAACTGAACAACTATTGCCAATAATATCCGAATAGATGTATACTTGACTATAGGAGAAAATCTCATTGTAGTCAATATCTTCTTTCTGAGCAAATCTTTTGGCAACTATTTTGCCTTGTACTGCTCATTGTACTTCTTATGGAAAACCCATCTGCAATCTATTATCTTGGAGTCCTTCGGAAGATCGACTAATGTTCATGTTTGATTTCTATTCAAAGACTCCATCTCTTACCCATGGCTGTAATCCACTTGTCGTGGTCATCTGCCTCGATCGCTTTCCTGTAACTGTCAGGCTTACCTGTTTCTGTTACTAATGTGAAAGAGATATGATCATCATCCCAGCCATACCTTGTCGGTGGCATTATAACTCTGACTGACCGCCTCAACGGTCTAAGTTGCTCTTGAGTAGCCTCTTGTTCGTCTCCATCTGAATCTAAGGAGTCCTCTTCTGACCCTTCAGGCCTTTTAGAGCTATCTGAGAACTCAACTCCCCTTTCTGAGTGTCTGCCGAACTGTCTGAAGCTCCACCTAACGCTTTATCCTCCGTCTCTGACTTTTCTCGCAACATTGATTTTTCGTCAAAGACCACATCTCTACTGGTAAAAGCGTTCCTTTTCTCGGGATCCCAAAGTCTGAAACCCTTGACTCTTTTAGTGAACCCGATGAAAATACACTTCTTAAACTTGGACTCTTGTTTATTCTTTTCTGACTATCAACCAAACTATATGCCGAGCAACCAAAATTCATAAGGTTAAATAGTCTACAAATACTCCTCGCCATATCTCTTCTAGGATCTGAAGATCAATAGTTGTGATAGTGACATGTTTGCCAGAAACTCGCATGATTCACCGCCTCTACCCAAAATCCTTTTGATATGTCAGCCTGTAATCTGATAATGCGGGCACGCTCTGTAAGTGTCTGATTCATATACTCTACTACTCCATTTTGTTCTGGTCGCCTAGGAATACTTAGCTAGTGTTTGATACCCTTACTTGCTAAGTAATCTTTGAATTCTTTGGAGGTATACTCTCCTCCATTATCGGACCTCAAAACTTTCACCTTCCACCCTGTCTGATTTTCCACCATAGTTTTTCACTCTTTGAACTTCTAAAAAATTTCTGATTTCTTCTTCAAGAAGTATACCCAAACTTTTCTTGAAAAATCATCCATGAAAATAACATAGTACCTAGCACCCTAATGGATGATACTGGCGAAGGCCCCCACACATCTGTGTGTATGAGATCTAGCAAGCCCTTTGTCTTGTACTGAGATGTATAGAAAGCTACTCTATGTTGTCTACCCATAATGCAAAATTTACAAAAATCAAGTTTGCAATATTTGATACCTGGTAAGCACTCCTTTTGTGTAGGACTTGAAGACCCGCTCGCTCATGTGTCCAAGACACATGGGCCAAAGTCTTGTAATATCCTCTTTTTTTTTGCTGAAACATCACCAACAATAATGCTTCCTGTCAGTTTGTACAAGTTTGTTGTATGTTCTCCTTTGAGAATTATTATGGAGCCTCTAGTAACTTTGATTCCTCCATCTGTACCAGAAAACTTGTACCCTCGAGCTTCTAAAGATCCCAATGAGAGAAGATTCTTTTTTAAATTCAGAACGTGTCGAACGCTCGTGAGGGTTTGAACCATGGTTCAAAGACTCGGCCGAGTCGGAGACGAGTCGGCCGAGTCGTATCCGTCTCGGCCCACTCCGAGACGAGTCCGAGTCACGAGTCGGTCGACTCAACTCAGAGGAGACTGACTAAGCCGAGAATTGGAATTGACTCGGTCGATTAGGCATTATGATGATATTTTGTGCCTCATCGTAATTCAATGTGAAAATAACTACATTAGCATGTATTTATGAATATAGTTTGTTCAATTTATTATATTGTGCATGTATTTTGATATGCTTCTACCGACGACGCGTGTATTTATACTTTCGCTTTATGTTTAGTGTGCTAGGTGATATATTTTGGACATGTGATACATGAATGTGGATGTCTACATTTTTTAAGATTTATCGTGATTTTTTCAGAATTTTTTAGTTTTCTATGTAGCGTTTTGCGCGTATCGCCTGATACCGATCCGAGTCACCGAGACTCAGTGCCCGCCGAGTTGGCGGCCGAGACCGCGACTGTGAACCATGGTTTGAACCTGTCCATCAAACGTCCTCATACGGATGTTGCCGATACCAACAGTCTTACACATTGTGTCATTTTTCATCAGAACAAAACCTCCATCATAAGACTTGTAAGTACTAAACCACTCTCTTTTTGGGCACATGTGGAATGTGCATCCCGAGTCAAGTAACCAAACATCTGAGTATTTACCTTTTCCTGACTCAGCTGTCAAGATATCACACATGAATCCACATCTGCTTTTTCGACAACCCCGACTTGATCTGACTTTTCACTGGTACTAACCCCATTGAATCTTTATCGTCTTTCCTCTTTAGCATCTCCTTATATTTCATATAATTTTTCTTGATGTGCCCTGATTTCTTGTAAAAATAGCAAGAGAAACTGCTAGAAACCTCTGGATCCCTTTTGGGTCCCCTACTCTTTGATTTTCCCTCTGACCCTTGACAAACAATCCTGAGGCCTCCTCCATAGAATCTATCTTTTTCATCAGCTCGTTATTCTAGAGTATCTGTCTGGCATTTTCTAACTCTAAGTTCTCCTTATCATACATGATGGTAGTTGTCAAGTGGTCATAACTTGATGGAAGAGAAGAGGGTAACAGAAGAGCTTTGTTTTCTTCTTCTGGCTTAACCTCTAGAGCTAACAAGTCGCTTAAAAGTATTGAAATGTTATAGAATAGGCGTATCTTTTTCATCCGAAGATTGTATAACTACTTCTTCATGAAGAGCTTGTTCGATAAAGTTTTCGTCATGTAAGGCTCTCCAGCCTACACCAAAGACCAGCAATTGTCTCTTCGTTCATCACGTTGTAGAGGACCTCATCTGATAGGCAAAGTATGATTGTCGCCTTTCCGCGAAAGTCGATGTCGTTCCACTCATCATCCTCCATCTTCGATAGCTTCTTCTCAATGTCAAGCAGGGCCTTGTGTGTGCCCTCCTTCACGAGTAATGATGTTACTCGCATCTTCCACAACATAAAGTTAGACTTTCCGTCGAATTCTCCACCTCGAACTTGGTTGTCGGGGTCGTCTTACTGGTCATCGCGCTGATACCAATTGTTGATGATTTATCACCGATCAAATAATAGAGAAATACCGAGTTGAAGACTCGACAGCGGAAGCGGAAGCGTAAAAGATCTACCACTAGCAAGCAATTGAAACTAAAATCGCCACACAACTAAAGAACACAAGATTTAACATGGTTCGACAATGTGCCTACGTCCACAGGGAGGAGGGAGAAATTTTTATGGATAACAGAGAAGAAAATATAAGAGTTACAAGAAGATCTCTCTTACAGCTCTCAATGGTGAAAATCTGAAATTCTTTTGAATTCTTGATACTTCTTGACTCGCCTTCAAAAAGCCACAATCAAGGAGTTCAGATAGGCACCTAGGATGATCCTAATTCATCACAAACTCCAATAACCAAATCAGCACCGCCTCAGAGAAATAAGAAACATGTATCCAAGCCAAAAAAAAGAAACAGATCCGTTTTAGGAAACTGCCAGAACCTATATTAGTCGACTAGGGCAAATCATTAGTTGACTAATACCCAGTATTAGTCGACTACACTCAGAATCTAGTCGACTAACGTAATGCAATCTGAGAATTCAACTCTCTATTGCAGGGCCTAGTCGACTATACCAAAGTATCAGTCGACTAGCTCATGATCAAGTCGACTAATAAGACCTATTAGTCGACTAATAACATGCATGATGCTTATACACGTTCGTACTTGATTTGTGAAGCTTGTAACACCTCCACTTGAACTTGAATTCTTCTCTAATGAATATGAGGCACTCCAAATACTAATAGGAGAGAGGTTTACAGAATTAGGGATTTGGAGAGAAAAGAGAAAGAAAGAGAGAGTTGAAGGGTTCTCTTGCTGTTAGGGGGAGTGGAGAGTCTCGAGATAGGCAATGGATGTGACCTGCTTTTCAGAGGGGTCACATCATTGCAACCACTAGCATGGGCCACTTCACATAAGGGTAATAAAGGCATTTGACACACCCCACGACCAAACAACTACCTTTAATACAGAGGGAAGGGCTTAAATGAATAAAATATGTGGATGCGAGCATGGGAAAGAAACCCAGTGACTTTTACGAATTCTAAAAAAAGGCAGGGGCTTAAACACATTTTTCTCTTCTTGGAAACCACCTTTCCTGCACTGTGTATTCTTTTAGAAGCTTAGATTTATCCTTAGCTTTTTATTTAGGAATTTGATTAGAAATGTTAAATTATCTCTTAGATAGGAGTGAATTTTGAGTTTGTTTGGAATGTTGTCTTTACTTCTTAATTCAGGATTTTAGTCCGGTTAGGTTTCTATTATTATCTTTTATTAGAATTAAAGTGTATGATGAGTTTCAGTTGAACTCGAACTTTATTTTATAAATGGAATCATTTTGTACTCAGAACTTTAGATTTTCATTAATGAAAGATTGAATATTGATTTATTGATATTGTTTGAGAGTTTACACGAGTTACAGACTGTGTTCCCGTGTTGTTCCTGTTCCTCTAGTTTTCTCTATTCCTTGTCAATTTTAGTGCAATTCCTTCTAGCAGACCTTGTCAACTTCTGTTTCTTAGTCAGAAAGGGGAGTTTGGTGGGTTGCTCTTAGGTGGAATGAACTTAACTGGTTGGATAACAAAGGTTTACATAGGTCAGTACATAGCATTATTTATATGATCATTCTTCAGTAAAACTTTTTTAACTGGCAGGAATCTATTACCATTCCCAGTTTAACTGGGAATGTGTGCTCCATTGCCACCCCGGTTTGAATCGAAAAGGTTGGATGATAATGCTGGGAGTGCATGCTACTGCAGAATTTTTTTCAACCAGCTTGGCATGGGTGACCTAGTCCATGACATACAAACAATGACACTGTTCTACAAGGGAAAACGTGATATAACAAAGCCATTAATGTATCTTGGAAAGCTTATGACCATGTATTAATTGTAAACAAATAGCAAGAAGTAACAAAAATAATGATGACAAAAGCCAAAGGACACTTACCTTAGCGAACTCTTGCAGAAGTATTTCCCTCACAAATTCACCCTATAAAAGCAATAGAGATATACATACTCCCAGCTTTAGTCCATTTATAACTTCGTAGGAGTTCAGAAAGAAAAAACACAAATAAAGGTTGACTTTACCTTTTCAGTCAAAGTGAAAGAAAACACTTGTTTGATTGCCACATTGGAATCAGCATTCCCTTCCGTTCTCACCAAAGACTGCTCTTCTCTTGCTCGAAGCGACTGTCAAGACATAAAATATGAATCTTTCATTAGAGAAACATAACGATGTAATCATTACCTAGTTTGCTAAGCAACACAAGAACCCATGGATGGTGAGAGGGATGTGAGAAAGACTCGCCATGATGAAAGATTAACACTGCCTTTCCTCCCTCTTTATATTCACATCAATTAGTAATCACATGTTATACTTCATTTTCTTTCAACGGCGTGTGATAGATAGGATGTAGTGATAAGAAACTTTTGAGATTTAAAACACTTAGAAGACACAGCCAGTAAGATAGGTTTCTAATCCAAGTTGCTAGCTAGCATTCTAGTTCTTACGGCAAGCTAGGTTTATAAAAGGGACGGCCCTGGTCCACTCCCTACGGATTCTCCAGGTAATAGTCTGACCCAGGTCCCCTAAATATGAATGGGATCCAGTTCTGGAATATAATGTTCCAAATCCGATCTACCCACTTACAAGCCTGTGGGAAGCTACTGTCTTATCCTAGTTTCCTCATGAATAAACTGGCGCTAACTCAGAGGGTTATTAACTAATAACAAAACAAACTTACAACAAATTCTTTTTTTTTTTCCAATTAGCAGCATACTCATAAAACTTAATGATGAAAACTTCATTTACTGACTCATGGATGAACTGGCGACTGAAGAAATTATTCAGAGAAGAGAACTATGTTTTTGAGTATGCGACAAGAATAATTCAAGATCTTTCAGAATTCAAAGATTGCAAGCATAACATGGAAGACATTTCCAATTGTATACTCAATGGCCATGGTCACGTGTACTTAAGAAACTACAACTTCCAAAAAAGTATGCCCTCTAGACAATGTTCCCAATAATGAGTGAAATGGAAAAAAAATTCTAAACAGCCAAGTATTTAAGCATTAATAAATAGACACCTGCAATGTGCATGCACAAAGACAGAACTTCATCATTACTGTAGTTTAAGTTAGAGGATTTTTTTTTATTTTCATATGTAGATAGTTGGCATTGTCACCAGACATGCCATAGAACACGAATACTTTTTTATTAGTTTTTCACCTCTTTCAACAGTTACAAGTCTAACTAAATTTCTTATCTCATTTATGGGAACTACGTGCACCATAAACTTCTGTTAGTAACAGAAAAAAAAAACCATAAAAAGATTGTTTTATCCATACGAAGGATTATATATAAAAGAGAGATACAAAGAGAGAGAGAGAGAGAAGTAAGACCTCAGATAACAAAGATTCAAGACGGTCAATCCTGAAAACACCGCCCTGATGCAGAAAAAGAATTCCAGTCAGTTTGCAGGAACTAGTTCCGCAACAGTAAAAGATAGCAATTGAGATTGACAATCTTTGTGCGCTCATGTGTGTACTAAAATTAATGGAAATGAATTTTGAGAAAGAAAACATATATCACCTTATACAGAAGAGTGTGTAAGCTAGATCTAAGCTGAGGAGAACTGTCAGTAAGTACTTTTCTCGCAATCCAGGGGTATGAACTACTCAAAACCTTGTAATTAGGATCAAAACTGATTGCTATTCCCTCCAGAACTGCAAGGCTGAAAAGCCATACAAGCAGATATGTTTCTACTTTAGGGCAATATTTGGTGTATGACAGATAACATATCAAAAATCCATTGGGGAAAATCATATTGATGCAATCATAGGAGGCATCTTTTTATTCCTAAAAAATTAGCAAGATCTAGCTGACTATCCAACCGAACACAACTAGAAACAAGTCAACTTACTGAAATTTCAGCAACAAGTTTGTACTTTTACCTTCGAATTACAAGAGAGAAGTATGATGGTATCTGAAATTTGAATTTATACCTGAAAATCAAGGTCAACAAAAATAAAGAGTTAAAAAGTGTTTTGCCAGAACAAGGTTCTAAGATGTGCGGCTAGAAAAAAGAAATTATACGATTACTTAATCTCCTGGTATGCCATTCACGTGCAACAAACATAATGAGATGGATTTTGGTGTCTAAATGGTGCTATACACCATTATAGAAAAACATAACTACAATAAGACATACTCAGAAGAAGATAAAGTGTGAATATAACTGCGCAGATGGCATACATGCAAAAAAAGAAACACTATGACATATTTATAATTCATTGTTTTAAATGTCTGGTCGCATAGAAAAAGGAACTTTGTGATCTATTACATGTAATCATTTCCAATATCATAAATTTATAACACATTAGGTTTCCTACACAAATAATATTATATGAAAGCTCATATATCAAAAGCTACCTTTTATTAGGATTATTAGTATAAATAGAGGAGTCGGGCGCTACATCTTTTGTCCTTTTCTCGAGGGAGAGGTGGTGACGTCTAGCATGCCATCCTTCTCCCATTCTAATAATAAATATTACCACGATACATTTGATAAAACAAGCCAATGGAACATATTTCACATTATCTCCTAAAATAAATCCATACAATATAAGTCTGTTTGTTCTATAGATATTCTTGAACAATTGATGGGGACATTAACGATCTAGCCCGGACTTGAAAACCCATTTACATAGGAGACGAAAAGCTTGAGTTAGGATATGTTTGCAGTAGATTTCATTTATAATTCTTTTGTTTAGTTTAGTGTGTGTACATGCGGTGCACGAGTAGTATTTTATTAGTTTTTTATTAATCTTTTATTTTTCTTTATTTGAGGCATGATCT
Organism: Agave tequilana; assembly: GCA_038442645.1. NCBI lineage: Eukaryota > Viridiplantae > Streptophyta > Magnoliopsida > Asparagales > Asparagaceae > Agave > Agave tequilana. Next base: position 101,552 of record JAVJIF010032427.1, on the reverse strand, counting down.
GTAGATACTCTTCTAGGGATCTATTTTGAATTAATGAATGAGTTATGAAAATTTCGAACCCTAATTTTTTTTCTTTGAAATCTTTGCGTATGATGCATAAAGTACCTAGGTGCAAGGCCGAAACTCTATCTTCTTCCCCAATTTTCATAAACCCTATCTTCTTCCTCAATCCCAACACAAACCCTAATTTCCCCTTCCGTTCTACACCATGAATAGTTCCAGTTCTAAATTTCCATCTTCTGAGTGGGTTTTATAACCATTGAAACAATGACCAAACAGGATCATCCTCTGAGTGGTTTCAATGCTAGTGATTAATTTTGTTTCTAACAGTTAAAATTAATAAAATAAGGTTCTCTTGTTTTCTTTCTCCTTGAAGGCAAATAAGATCATTGCCATACAGTAGCCACCATATCTCCTACAAAACAACATCCTCCACCCGCAAACTAAGAAGAATATATAGACATGTTGACGCGGGCACGACAGACACACCAGACATAATATTTCAGAGAAGCACACATGTAAGAATAATGAGATGTGCAAGTGTCACTGTAGCACAATGATAAAACATCTTTACAGTTAGCAAGAGGTTTGGGGTTCAAATCCCGCTTGCACTAGGCAACCTATATTATAAAAAAATTAAAAAAAAAGAATAATGAGATGTAAAGAGACATTGACATGTCAGACAACACACCATCTTTGAGCATTCAATGCCTCGAGATGTAGGTAAGATATAGCTGGAGTTTGCCGGTTAATGTCCCATAGATGTTGGTGTTTGAACTCACACTTTGCCTGACATATCCTTGACATAATATTTTGCACATGAATTATAGTAGAGTTTGTTGTTATTCATTTATATGTTTAATTCTTTACGTTTATTTCTTGTATTTTATAATGCATTGTGTGTGGGTGTTGGATCCTTATTGTAGTATTTATTTAGCTGCATGACACAAATATGCCTTGTTTTAACATGTGTATATTTAGATTTTACAGTTTCATCACCAGATGACAATTAGGCTACTAAATTAGTTCAAATCTGTGTTCATAAACATGAGATATGTATCTTTCGTCCACAATGATGCTTGCTATTTACTTAATGTCCCAACATGTCACCTAGCATCCACTATATGACATGGGAGCCCCCAGCAGCCATGAACCCAACATCTGCCATATAGAACCTTATGACTGACTTTTGATATATAAGGCTTCTGAATAGAAGTTTCTGTGGTTCATAGTCCACAAGTTCATTCCAAAGTTGTCAAATGGGTAAAGTTCACCTTCCCATTTCCCACTTCTGTTTCACACTCATAGTTAGTTCTAAGAAATTTGTGGCTAATACCTATGGAAACCTATAAATAGTCGCCAAATGTTATCAATAAAAAACGATTTGCATTCTTTAAAAAAAAAAAAAAGTAAAGAATCAATTTCAACACATCTTGTAATAACCTATTTTGAAACTTTTAAACATCTAATGGAAGACTTTGTCCCTCATATCTAACCATTTGTGCCTGATTTGTTTTTTTGAAATCCTAGAACAAATATTTCACTTGAAAGCCATTGTCTCCACAAGTTCACTCTCTTGGCACTTTTTCTTCAAGGAAATCACCATTTCAACAATGAAAGAAAATGAGAAAGATTAAACAATGGATAATATATCCTATATGAGGATGTCAGAAAATAAGACACCATACATGGTCCGCCCAAGATTTCCAGACAGATCACCAAAACTTATATTGCGTACTCCTTTGGTGACAGCATTTTGGAATACATCTGCAAAAAATAAGTACTTAATAAGAAGAAAATCAACTATCAATTTGTGATACAAGCAGTTAAAATTTTAATTTAGCAAGCTTGAAAAAATAAATTCAGTTTTAATACATCTACTTGATTCATAAATTTTATGGTTTCAATCTCCTGATGGTGAATAAGATTTAAAAAAAAAAAAGAACCTGTCAAAGCCTTTGTAACTTCATCTTTTTGCGCAGTGGCAGGTAGAAGTCTGTTGCATAACGAGAAGTAATCAATACAAGGTTAAATCAATCTGGAAAAGATGTGCATCATGCATGTGTACATTGGAAAAGACCAATAGCTCAATGGCCTTGCCAGAAGTCAAGTGTTACACATACTGTTTAATAGAAATACTCTAATTCAACTGCCTTCTTATTTACTTACGACAAAGATATAAATCATTTTTCTTTGTATAATATACTATGAAAACAAATGCCAAGCTTATGATTACCTCTACGTGTGACTACCTCTACAGGAAATCTGCAGTAACTTTCTTGTGTCGGCTCCTGGCGGATGGCCAGTAAAGTTGACACTGTGAAGAAATATACTAATTTTGCATGCTAACTGTACTTATCCTTGAAACTTCTCTACTGAATGAATTGAGTGGAAATTTTCTTCTAAATAAATGAGCAGCATAGGTGTAAGTATTTTACACTCTACTTTTGCCTGGCACTTAACATCAGTGTTTTGGTTGACATACTGATCTTGTCCAACGATAGATAAATATCCTAAAGACATGTCTCGACATGGATGATGTGTAGACTAGAGCTACAATGCTTTTGTCATGCCAATATTTCCCCATGTGGATTCCATTACTTTTATCAAAAAAGACCCAGTGTCTTACCCGAGAGTAACAAAATCCTTTGCCAATGCATCAAAATCACGGTTAACAAGATGAAGACAAGCTTCAACAAATCCATCTCGAAGTTCTTGCCTAAATTCACCCATCATTCCAAAGTCTGAAAGAATGTAGTTCATCAGTTAGATAGAAAAGTGGAATCAATGCAATTTAAATATGACGACTCTGCAAAATGAAAGGAAACATTACCATCATATTATATAACAAGATGTACAAAACTTCATTCACCAACTAAAAGCAGAAGGAAAATATTATTCGAAATTAACTTACAATATTCAGAAGTCTCATACTGTGCACTAATGTACATATTATTGTAATGTAAAACCAGCGTAAAAGACAACAAAGATGATATATGAGAAGCTTAATTGTGTTGTTACTAGCTTTGAAGTTCATTAGTTACTTTCTTATCCATCTTATTTTCAGGGGAAATATTGATACTCAAAACAAAAACTGTCTTACTACATTTAAGAAAGGAAATGAAACAAATAACTCAATAGTATTGATGAAGCAAACCAAAATTAACTAAAGAAAGTTTCATGTGCAAGTCCCAATGCAGCCCTCAAAGACACAAGCCTCTCTTGAGTTAAATCATGTGATTTATCAATACTAAAGTATACCTAAGTAAGCAAGCTTCCCATCAGAGGTCCGTAAAAGGTTGCCAGGATGAGGGTCTGCGTGATAGAATCCGTACTCTAAGAGCTGGGAAAGTGAGCAATACACTCCAACCTGTTCAATCACAGAAGATCTTTGAATCCCACACAAAAGAGTTAAGTTCTAATGTAAGATACGCTTGAATAAAAAGAAAAGTGTGTTCTAGACATCGCATTCCTGTCAAAGTTCTACCTCAACTAGATAAAGGTCTTTCACTTCAGCTAATTTATTCCCCTACATAAACAAGAATAAATATGAGCAATTAAGTAATGAAGTCCTGCTGCAGATTTAAGCAAACAGAAGGGTCGGGGGAAAAAGCACCTCCACCCATTCCATGACAAGAACTCGACGACTTGTAGTGTCTGTATACATGTCTGGTACAAAAACATCTCGAAGCCCACCGTAAAGTTTCCTAGTTAAGCATGTAGACAGGAGAAGTTATAAGCTATTCCTATCACATATAACCCCACAGAATGTAGAAACAGCAAACAATAAAGCTTAATCACCACATAATGGAACAAATCCTGGAAAGTGAAGCAATTTATTTTTTTTATTTTTATTTTTTTTGAGAAAGAAAAGTGAAGCAATGTCACTTCAGAAATACAGAAAATAAAGCATCTGATATCATCCTCCCTATTTTTTATACTAAAACTAACATATTCTGAAATCCTTGGAATATGAAATGACAAAAAAAACCTACCATATGGTATTTTCATAATGCAAATACAGAACACAGTTAAACCAGTAGCTATGGTGTTTGTTATGAAACAAAGTTTCTTATAATCTTAGTGGATCACATGCAAGTCATAGTAATATGATGAACCACTTACCTGAACTTGAGCCCATTTCTTGCCTCCGCCCTGTAATCCATCTCCTGCATTAAATGTGATTACCTGTATTCAATGTGAATATCTAAGAATATGCCCCAAACATAATATCATAATTTATGATTTTAAGACAGTTCAAGTGCCTTGTGTACCAAAACAGTCTTTATTATAGACAGCAACAAAATATATTTGTTAGGATAATTATATTATATCACTGTTATCTAAATCTTGTATTATTTATTATCGTGATTGTGATTACTATTATAATATGCTATTATTGTCTTCCTTCATTTTACCACTCACTAGATCGCTTTCTTACGACCCTGAATTTGCATACCGAAGTTGAAAATTCGAGATATCATAATACCTGATATTTCACGGGATATTAGTAGGAGGTTCGACGCTTTTGTTATTCACAAATATCTTTATTATTTTGTCCTTATTTCCTTATTAGTTCTTATTTCTATCTCTATCCTGATGACTGGACCTCTTTTGCCGGTATTCTTGTACTAATGTTAGTTGAATTTATATCATGTATATTGTATTTATTCTCCGTACTGAGGCTTAACGCGTATATGCGGGATATTTTTCATGCATATATGTGTCGCCGACGCTACAGTGTATTTTGGGAAGCGGGGCGTGACAATATTCATGCAAATCTAGAGAAAAGTAGGCATAATACTTCTAATTACAATACAAAGTATTTCCTCATAAAAGCTTCCATCTAATCAGCCTGGAGAGAATTTCTTAAACAATCATCACCAATATCCTTCAATTGTTCCGGGGAGAGGAGGGCCATCTTTATATCAATCACACTTATTCAGAATGTTGTGGTGTTAAATGCAACTAAAGTAAAACAGAGAATCTGGGTTATGTGAATTTAAACAAGTTGTCTACAATAGCAAATACCACCATTATCAATTATTCTATCTATTAAGAAGTTGTGTTCCACTCCTGCAAATTGCATAAAGAAATCGGAAAAGATAATAGTAGTTTCATTCCTTAGAAATCAGCTGCAAAGACTCGTAAAAAGAAAGCCTAACTATTAAAGGGTTAGAGACTTATACCCGGAAAAGACTAGAAGCCCATTCATCGAGTACTGCCTGCAGGTGAAGGTACACAGTCATTACCTCAAGCGGTGTGTGTTGGGGGTGGGGGGTGGGGTGGGGGGGGGGGGGGGGGGGGGGGTGTGGTTCCAGATATACATCAAAGATAATGTATTAATAGCCAGATTGACTACTTGATTAGATCCAATACTTTTCATAAGTTAGATTGAGTTGTACCTGAAGATCAGTGTTCAGCTTGGCAGCTCTCCTTATCAGCCCTGCAAGAAAACGCAAGATAAAGATATCTGAAGAAATTGCTGCCTTAACTCCAGGTCTCTGCACTTTAACAGCGACAACCTGCCCACTAGAACGAAGCCTTGCCTGGTAAACCTAAGAAATGACAAGGCAATAAGCTTAATTTGTGTCAGGCAAAAAAGAAGCTGAAATAAATATTCTTGCTAAACTGTATATTTTAGTTGTTATGGTATATAAATCATGTAGGACCTGCCCAAGGGATGCTGCAGCAACTGGTTCAGGTGAAATCTCAGAAAAAAGCATATCTATTGGTAATCCAAGCTCTTTCTCTATCATGCTGAAAGCAACTTCAGTTGAAAAGGGTGCTATGCGATCTTGCAACAAAGACAGCTCCTCCAAATATACTGGTGGAATCACATCCTGTGAGAAGTGAAGTCTTTTATCAGAGAGATTCTATAATAACTAGGTATGGAATCTTTTATCAGAAAGTTAATGTGCTGTAGTTTTTGATGAAAAGAGAAAACGATTCATCAAATATTGTCACTATCAACTGACATCCAGTTGAATAGAAGGAAAAGAGAAGTATCAATAAAAAGGGTAGACTATTAATCAACATATATCTTTCCTGGATAAATAAAATGAAAAGAAAAATAAATATCAACTTACTGGTCGTGATGACACAGCTTGAGCAATCTTGACAAATGCCTGCCAAAGAATCATATAGGACAAATAAAAATAGTTAAAATTGGGCATTTTGCTTACATAATCGTGTGATAAACTATATGTTAGAGTAGTATAAGGTTATATTTGTAAATTGTAATATCATTTATAATATGATCTCTTTTATTATTTTGTAGTGTCCTATTCGGACATGTACTATTCCTATGCTATAAATAAGGTCACCAACCACAATGGGGGTGTACCATCTTGTGGTATCAGAGCACTAGTTTGATATCAAACAATCCAAAAAAAAAAATCTCTATCTTCTATTTCTAGTTCTAGTTATTTTTTATGTCTTTTTTTTCCTTTTCTTTCTTTCCTTGTCTCTTAAAAAACTTACTGTTCTATTGGAAGAATCGGGAAAATTAGGATCTAAACTTGTTTATACTCCTATGGAAATATTCATTTTGACCAATATCTATGGGAGCGTCTTGCTCATGTAGGATACAATAGTTGGTTGATTGGTAAACTGATTTACCTAAGCGTCATTCGACTTGATATTCCTTTTGTTGTCAGTGTGTTGACTCAGTATATGTAGAGTCTGCATCAGCTTCATTGAACTGTTGTGTGTCATATCTTAAGGTATTTTAAAGAGACTCTTGGTAAAGAGTTGTATTATTACCTTCTTGTTATTTGGATATTGTGGGTTATTTTGGTGTTGACTATGTCGGTGACGTCTGGATCTTCGTTCTACTATTGATTATTGTACTCTTGTTTGTAGAAATTTGGTAACTTGGAGTAAGAAACAAAATATTATTACCCAATCTAGTGTTTTAAGGCACAGTATAAAGTCATGACTCATTCGATCATGAGTTAATGTGAATCCAATCTCTTGATCATGAAATGGGTATTGGCTGTAGCAAGTTGATGGTGATGCATTGTGAGAATCAAGTTACCATGTATATTATTAACAATCATGTTTTTTCATGAGAGAATAAAGCATATTGAAGTGGGTTGTCACTTTATCAGGGACATGATGATGCAACATTGAATAGTCACTTATTTAGGATTTCTATAATAAATCACTATAAGTCATTTCAAATCATGAAAAAATACTGTTTAAAGTCTATTAGAGTTCTATCAGTAAATTCAATAGTAAAACTCTCTTTCTCAAGACAAAACCCAAGAAGATGACATGACGGTGATAGGGAAACTATTATTGAGTACAAAAAGAAACAATAAATTCTCTATGATTACATAGGATTTGAAATTTAAATACCATAATTAGCCCAAAGGGGTTGTTTGGTTTTTGCAACAAAGGAATTTCAAGTCAACTTTTCTATACTTAATAGTGGCGAAGAAATTCACTCTCAAAATGAGTTGACTCCAATTCCTAGAGGTAGTAGAGCTCTCTAACTTCCACTTTGCCATTGGAGGTAATCCTACCCATATTTACACCAGTGTAAAGTGGTATAAGTTCCAACACATTAAAAAATAGCTGGATTTTCCATATAATAATTAGTTGATAATAAACTAGAATCGCAATTTAGAGTTTCTAAATTCTAGAATTATAAAATCTCAGTAAATTGGACTTTAATGAAACCACACAGACCCTTAGAGAACAAAGCGTTGGCTGAGTTCTTGAGTTCTAGTTATCTAATATGACATGATAGTGTGACAATTTCCCAATCATTTTAACTCCATGAATATTGAGAAAAGCTTAAAAGTGAGAGGCTAGAGCAAGGTTTTGCCTAATGCTGAAAATAGCGATAGCGTAAAGCGTAGTGCTCTGTCTTCTAATAGCTAATAGTGTAAATAGCGTAACGTGAAGCGTAAGTTATACGGAGTTTATTTTTACTTTAAAAAAAATATAAATCAGTCCTAAAGATAATAAATAGGAATAAACTTGATGAGGACATCACCAGTTCTTAGATGATTTTATACTTTAGTTTATTTTCTTTGAGTTTATTTGTTTTTTATTAAAATTTAGTCTTACATCGGTTGTGATGGGGAAGTTCACTTGTAAGGGTCTATATAAAGAGGCTCAACTCAATGAATAAGATGAACAATGAATAATTAAAAACTTTTCAGTTGAATTCTCTTAAGAGTACTCTTGAATATTGGGATATGAAGCCCGTGGTGTAAGGAGTGGGAAGCCCGCAAAAGAGGTGTGAAACCCAATATTTATCCCATTTTTTCTCCAAACCCTAATCTCTTTTCTATTTCTTCTTTCAAAATCATATTTCTTCAATTTTTAGTTTGAATGTGATTAAAATCCTCCCATTTTACATCAAAACTAGTCCTAAATAAAGACCTCACCAGTGCTGACTGAGGCTCACCAGAGCTGATCAATGTCAAAGAGGGCTACTTGTTAAGATCGAAATCTCTCAGTAGAAAATTAGGTTTGTTGTTAAAGATTAAGACCGATGATGGGTTGTTGGAGATTACAATCTCTCTCACCACCGAATACGAGGCTTCATCACTCGAGAAAAGAAAACCCTAGCTCGTTGATTAAGGTATTTAAGAAAGCCCCAAATCAAAAAGTAATAAGAAACATAGTATAGCACTATGCTACATAAAAGCGTAAATAGCACAAACTATTTTAAAAACAGCGGACTGCCACATTGTTTTCTAGCTATTTTAGAGTATTATGTAGCATATAAGGAGGGCTACGCTACAAAGCTAGATTTTTTTTCAACATTGATTTGAATTACCTCCCCATACAAATATTTACATTTTATATTGATGATATTGCCAATATGACTCGATATTACCGAGACAATACCAATGTTGCCAACATGATGAAAAATGAAATAACTGACATTGCGATTCTCATACCAAAAGCCTATGGCTTACACTGACAGGGGCGGAGTTATATATAGCGCAGTGTAGACCTCTGCCCACACTGGGTTTGTATAATTCCCTTAACCCATTCAATTTAAATTAAATCTTTTTAGCACAATTACTCAAGCCCTCAGTGGGCTGTTGAAAGAAACATGCTTAGAGCCCACACTTAAATTTTTTTAAAACCCAAGCAAGGAGAAGTTTGATCACGAGATCACTTCTACCTTCTCTCTCTTCCAAGTCTTGATCCTTCTCTCTCTGACAACCCAGTTCCTCATCGTCGACGTCTCTCTCCCAATCCTGTTTCTCGACACCGATGTTCCCCTGATCCTTCTCGCTCTGCTTCGTTTCTGGCCGCCGACCAACAGCTCTGCTTCTCGACACTGCTATCCCAACTCCTCAACGGCCAGGATTGTGGCAACCTCGTCGAGTTCTACACTCTTTGGTATCATCCCTTGATGGCTTGATCCCTCGTCAAGTTCTCAGCTTTGTTAGGAACTTATGATCTTGAAAATTTTAATAAAATTTCTTCTTGCTTTCTGCCGATGAAATGGAATCTTGTCAGGAACCTTTATTCTTTTTCTCACCCATGAAATTGTTTAATTTTTTTAGGATTTTGATGGTGTTTTCGAGCAGCGGTCTGGGGCTATTCTCTTTCTGTTGAATGATTCCAGGTAATGATTGCTTTTTTTTGTTGTTGATTTTTTGCTTGAGTGTGGATTATTTTCTGTTTTTGTCAAAAATTTGTGTGTTTTGATTGCCAAATTTGTAGCATTTGTCTTGTTAGTGGTTATAAAAAGGTTGAACCTTTAGACATAGCCTGAAAAAAGTTTGTGGGAAGAAAATTGGATGAAATCCCCTGAAAAAGAAGTTATTTGATCGATTACTTCATAATTTGATTTTCTGTTTATACTTAATAGTTCAGGGAGGTTCATTTAATGTGTTGAAGCGCAATACATGTGTATTAATAATCTATTTTGGAATTGAGAATTCTCAGACTTTTCATAGCTGAGGAAAATTGGATGAAAATGATTGGTTGATGCTTTACAAATGCATGATTGGTGCTTACTAGTGAGAATGTTGGGCAAAATTAAGAACCAACGTGTTACTTTTGTGTGTGTGTGTGTGTCTGAAATGAGATTGTTAAGGGTAGTGTTTGGCAATATGTTAAAAGATGGATAGATAAGAAATTAGTGCGCTTGTAGGAAATAAGAGTTGCCTATGAATGGGGATAACAGCATAGGCCTGTCAGTGGGTCGGGTTCGGGGTGGTACAGGTGGTACCAGACCCGGACCCGTTTACCCAAGAGGGTACCATACCCGTCCCGTTTACCCGCGGGTCCAGAAGGTAGGTTTCCATACCCGGACCCGCTGTACCCGCGGGTCCAGACCCGTTTACCCGAACCCATAACAAAAGGAAAAAAACAAAATACATAAACAAAAACAATAACAAAAACACATGAAGGGAGGGGGAAAAACTTTTGTAAAAAGAAAGAAAGCATGTTTTAATATCAATAAAGGATGAAATGCAACCATGTGCAAGAGGTGGAGGGAAAATTTTCGATGAAAGACTTTAATAAAGAAAAAAATTTAAAGGCCCCCAATTTATTTGGGGAAACACAACAATAGGATCATCCACTTATCAACCAACAATCTTCAACACTTAAAACACAAAGGGATCATTTACTCATGGAGTCTAGAGTCTAGATCTCTAGGGTTTAATTCTATTAGTATTATTTATATTTATATTTTGAAATGGGTAATCAGGTCTGGTTCAAGTAAAATCAGACCCCATCCCATTTAATAATCGGGTATACGGGTATACAGGTAAACGGGTATGGGTCCAGAGCAGCCCTTTCCATACCCGCTTAATCGGGTCGGGTCCGGGTCGGGTCGGGTCTGGACCCGACCCATTGACAGGCCTATAACAGCATGGGAAAATTGTTTGAAATGGTTGGAAGTCTTGGAAACATGTGTAGCACAGACCGGTGAGGGCCTTTTTTACATCCACACTGAGAAAAATTCCTGCATCTGTCACTATACATCGGTATTAGATACCGATATTTTAATGTTTTTAGTGAAGAGATTAACCTCTCAACACAAGAAAGCATAATAGCATAGCATGGAGAGTAAGTCATGAAATTTTTTATTTTTTTTAAATTTTAAAAATTATAAATTTGAACAAACAGTATATCTTTTTGTTGAAACTTGGTTATCTAGAAACTATAGTTTATGTAATTCTTTTGTTTAGGTTTCAATCGGAGTGTCTGCCTCTCATTTACAATGTTAAACAATAAATTGAAGTAGTTTTACAGGCAATTTGGCTGCAGCACCAAAATGTATTAAGGAGTGGAAAACCCACTTTTATTTCCAAGTGTTTGGTTGCGGACTGCACTGGAAAGCATACTCACAACCAAACATCGTAAGTGACAATATATTTTTTCATTTATACTTTCACATCACCAACCAAACACTGTAAGTGATAATATACTTTCTCACTTATGCTTTCACGTTACCAATCAAACACTTAAAAACTTAATTACTTAAACCCACTTGCAACTAAAATAGTCTTGCAATTACCACTTGTGATTTGCGGCCACTTGCAACCCACTTGTAGCAGCCAAACTGTTAAGATTTTGTCTTGATTTCAAGATGAGATGATGGTCCAACAAGATCCAATCGAGTTAGAGAAGATGATGGCTTGAAGCAGAAGAAGCAAACCAAGCAGGTGCAAATTAATCGACTTATAAAGTTTATAAGTCGACTAACGCACAGTACCAATCGACTAGTAGTCGACTAGAGCAGATATAAAGAGGAAGCATTATACAGTAGTCGATTAATAAATTTATTAGTCGACTAATGGAAGGGATTAGTCGACTAGTCCGAATAATAAGTGAATTAATCAATGCGGTTATGCATAAGTAGTTTACTTTTCAGGCGCCTGCAGATTTCCTCTTCTGGTGGAGTTCGAATAGGATTCACATTTTATTCAATGAAGGTTTGTTTCTAAAGTTTAAGGGTCTAGAATTCTTTTAGATTAAGAAAATCAACTCCAAATAGGATTGATCAAAATTCTTCAAGCATCCAATGACCAAGATCATCTCATAATCCAAATAAGAATTGTATTGTAAAATTCTATAGATAAAGATTATAACCTAAGATTTAGGTGGAGCAGCAGAGGAGAAGAAAGTTGTGGTGAATAACAATGTAAGGTCCTAAAAAAACCAATAAGATCCTAAAAAGCCAAGAAAGAGGGAGCAATGTGAAGATGTATAGAGAGAAGGTATACTGTTGTAATCTAGTCGTAAATTCAAAGGGGAAGGCGAATACTTTTCTGGGATCAAAAGAAAGGTTAGATCTCTTTGTATCAAGTTTATTAATAAATATCTCTCAAGTTCTCTTCTCGTGAATGTAGGCCAAGTTTGAGCCGAAGTATGTTAAATTGTGTGTTTTTCTTCTTATATCTTTTAATATTCATCTAATGTGCTCGAGGTAATTAATCCCATGGCATACTTGAGGTCATCGGTGGGGATCTCCGTATTTCCCAACTATTAGTATTATAGTAAGTATGGTATTTCGGGTTATGCACGCAACAATTGGTATCAGAGCTGATGGTGTTCGTTCAAGACTCAAGTGCTCTAGATGAATAAGATGTCGATAGATGTAGTTCGGTGAAGGAATCAAGATGAAGAAGATAACAAGAAAAGTTCAGATTTGTTCTAAGTAAAAATTGATGATTTTTTGAGTATATTGAACAAAGTGGAGTCGTCAAAGCTCAATGATGCTCAGATCTAAACACGGTAGACGTGGAGGTGATGATCTGATCATCGCCAATGGTGGACGGCAAGACGAGCTCACGAGCTCACGGAGGCATCGCACAAGAATCCCATGGAGGCTCGCTGCGGCAGCAAGTCAAAGAAAAAACAGCGGAGGGTGATGAAGACGATCAATGAACGAGATTAATTGGAAGGTAGATCATGCAATCGTAGTCAGATTCAGACGATCAAAGTGTCGAACCCTATGTTTTTCAACGTTCTGAATGCAATGGTGGGTACAGATCGAGAAGATTTCAATGTCTACTTCAGCTTCTGTACAGATCAGTTAAAGAAATCGACGGAGATCACGGTCAAAGTTATGACAGACTAGTCGTGACATGATAAGATATTTCAGACATTGATGGATCTATCAGGTTGAAAGATCATCAATGGCAAAGCAATAGATTTGATAAACATCAATACAATAGTGGATGGCAACCCTGATTGATGGAAAGAAGACACTGACACTGTGGCAGGAAAGCCCGATAAGACCATGACAGTTATGTGAAGACGATAAGTTTCAAGATTAAAACATTGATAGAATGTGGACCATCACCAAGTGATTGGTGAAAGACTATGGCACGACAAGCCCTTAACAATATTCGTGTAAAGTTGGTAAAATCATAGCAGAATTAGAGGCGATTTGCCTTAAGACCGGCAGAGGCCCATAACCGGGAAGGCATCACAAAGCGGAATTTGTTGGTGGCAGCGGTGATGCAATGCAAGGTAAGGAAAGAAGCTAGATCAAGAAGTTTCAATGAAAAGCTTGAAGGAAGCTCACTTTGAGGTGGAGTTTTAAGAAAAATTATAGCAGGTCTAAGTGTTGCAAGACGCCTAAAAAAAGGGTGCATTCGGGTAAGGCCCGATATGACCTAAGGCGTGGCGGTAAACAGCCAAAGGCCCTGAGTAGAGGGGGCAAGAGTTAGCACTTCACCATATGGCTACGACCAATAAAAGAATTAAGGTAGTAATCCAAAAATCTCAAGGTGTTTTGCTAAAGACTTGAAAAGCAAGTCAAGGTGGAGATTGTTAAGATTTTACCTTATTTTCAATAGGAGATGATGATTCAAAAAGATTCAATCGAGTTGGAGAATATGATGACTTGAAACAGAAGAAAGAAACCAAGCAGGTGCGGATTAGTCGACTTATAAAGTTTATAAGTCGACTAAGGTACAAGACCAGTCGATTAGTAGTCGACTAGGGCAGATATAGAGGCAGATATAGAGAGGAACATTATACAATAATTGACTAATAAGTTTTATAAGTTGATTAATGGAAGAGATTAGTCGACTAGTCTAAATGATAAGTCGACTAATCAAGGTGATTTTGCATGAGCAGTATCCTTTTCAGGCGTCTGCAGGTTTTCTCATCTTGTGGAGTTCGAATAGGGTTCAGATTCTATTCAGTGAAGATTTATTTTTAAAGTTTAAGGGTCGAGAATTCTTATAGATCAAGGAGATCAACTCCAAATAGGATTGATCAATATTCAACAAGCATCCAATGACCAAGATCATCTCATAGTCCAAATAAAAATTGTATTGTAAAATCCTATAAATAAAGGCTGTAACCTAGGATTTAGGTAGAGCAGAAGAGTAAAAAAAAGTTATAGTGAACATCAATATAAGACCCTAAAAAGCCAAAAAAAAACCCTAAAAATCAAGAAAGAGAGGAATAAGGTGAAGGTGCATAGAGAGAAGATATACTCTAGTATCTGTGTGTAGATTCAAGGGAAAGGCGAATACTCTTATGGGATCAAAAAGAAGGTTAGATATCTTTGTATCGAGTTTATTAATAAAATTTTATTAAGTTCTCTCTTCGTGGACGTATACCAAGTTTGGACCGAACAACGTTAAATTATGTGTTCTTCTTCATGTATCTTTTAACATTCATCTTGTGTGCTCAAGGTAATCGATCTCATAACGTACTTGAGGTCATCGGTGGGGATTTCTGTATCTCCCAACTATTGATATCATAGTAAATATGGTATCCTAGATTATGCACGCAATACAAACACACCCTAAATGCATTACGTGTTGTAAATGTTTGACTATGGTAGCAATTTCTAATTTTCTAAATCAAAGATGAACAAGCTAACCGGTCCGAGTTCAAGCAATAGCATCCGAAGCTCTGCAGCTCTAACCTGCAATCAAACAACCAGTTAAAATTCCTACACAACTGAACAAAAGAAACCTTAGCCTTCCGAATTTCCCAAAATTTCCACTTTTATGTTTCACCTTAAACATCTCATTGGAGCGATCGAGTAAGCGATCGAGGTACCGGAGCGCAAACCAACGCCCGACCGTGGTCCCGATCTGCGCGAACCGCCGGATCACCAAGATCGGCTTACGGCGGTAGATGGCGGCGATCTTCTGGATGTCGTACTCGTCCAAGAACTCCGCTTCGCTGGAGGCGCCGCCCTCGAAGATGTAGCCGGAGTACTTGGTGAAGGCGTCGTTGGGGGAGGAGGAGGATAAGGCCGCAGGCAGCGGAGGCTTACTGTACCTCCGCCGATGACTGCGGAGTGGTGGGATTTGGTGGGAGATGGGGGCGGATTTGGCGGGAAACACGGGGGGAGATGGCGGGAAAACGAGAAGCATTTGTGGAGAGAGAGAGCGAGGAAAGGGGTGGTTCTGGAGCTGAAAAGAGGAGGAGAAAGAAGAGAGCTAATTTTGAGGGCGGGATAAATTTTATTTTTAATTTTTATTTTTTTCTTTGCGTATTTAGAAAGAGGATAAGGAGAGAGCGAACGGGTGATGGCACGTGTCACTCATGCGTGCACGGATCACTCGAAATTTAGGGTCATTTATAACCAGTAAGCTGTAAGTGAAAAACCGATCAATCGACTGAGAGAAAGATGAGAAGCGAGAAAAAAAGAGAAGTGAGGAGGGAAAGTTGAGTGAGAAAGAAGAAAGAGGGAGTTGATTCTTCTCTCTCTCGCGGATGAAGGCTGACTGACGGAGAGACGAACAAAATTTCTATATGAGTCACGAGAGAAAAACCTCTCTTCGATCGGTTTTAAGTATTTTTGAAAAAAAATGTGTTTTGATTCTTATGATTCAAGTGAGAAAATTTCTAAAGCTTCAAATCATGTGAATAAGTCCTTTAAACCAAAATTTAATATGAAAAACTCATTGCCTTTATCTAAAAGTCTATTGTATTTTATTAATATTCATATTGCTCTTAATTATATGTCTTGTCTCAGTTGATTTGAGCAACTTCGTGACGGATATTTAATGCTCACCGCGTGCTAATCGTGTAGGTCAGTTTGGAGGCTTTATTTTTTTGTCCATTATCCAAAGGCGGATAAATTTTTTGTATTGATATTTTTTTGCAGAGAATTTTTTTTTCATGGATAATTTTTTTGCATGGAAGTTATATTTCTGTCCACCATTTTCTAATTTTTTCTGTCCACCTTCAATGGATGCTAAATGCGTATTAATTCATCATTAACAAACTATTCATAACATATAAATATTTATTTATTTATTTTTAACTTATAAATTTTATACACCTCTAATATTTTCTCTACGTTCTCCATATTTCTATCCACTTTATCATACATTCTGTCCACTTTCTCCAAAAATCAACCCATTTTATTTAATATTATGTCCCTTTATTCTAATTATCTTTAATAATATGTTCACTTTCTGTAACGTTATATCTCCAAAATTATGTCCACTGTCTTTAACATGTTCTTAATATTTTGTCCACGTTTTTAAAATATTATGTCCACTTGCTCTAGTATTTTGTCTACCTTGTAAATAATTTTATCTATCTCAACAATTTGTTAAGGATGGAAATAATATTCAGCGGCCCTGGGTTGGCAGGGCGGAGATCGCGCCCAATTTTTCTCTTTTTCTGTCTACCTTTTATATTTTTTTCCATCTTCATTAATTTCTGTCTATTTTTATAAATTTTTGTCAAACTTTCTCTATTTCTGTCTACATTCGTCAATTTTTATCTTATTTTATAAATTCTTGTCCAACTTTGTTAAGATCTGTCTCACTTGAACAAATAAATAGCAGATAATAATACGTTTGATCATAGAGAGATTTAGAGGCTCAAGAGAAGTAAAAAAACAGAGAAGATTATTATACAATATAAAAATTAAAAATTAAATATAAAGCATGGAGATCATGCTCAACGTTTCTCTCTTTCTGTTTAAATTACTCAACTTATGTCTATTTTTATATATTTCTGTCAAACTTTCATCTTTTTTGTTCACATTCGTCAATTTTTGTTTAATTTTATAAACTTCTTTTCACCTTTATAGCTTTTGTCTACCTTGATTAATTTTTATCTATTTTTTATAAATTTGATCTGTCTAACTAGACCAAATAAATAGCAGGCAAAATTACCTCCGATCTTGAGCTCCGATTCCCATCACCACACCAATAATTACAATAACTTCCCTTAAAAAATACAAACACCAATCTCCCAAAAATTAAAATAAAAATTTTAAATTAGAAAAAAAGGCAACATCGAAGGAAGCAACAAGGAAATGAAAAGTTAACTTTTTTCTCAAATACGATTTTCCCAACAACTAAAAGGAACTCAAAGACAATTTTCTCAAAAGTTTATCCAGCTTAAGCTGGACAGAAATTAGAAAATAGTAGACAAAAATAAAGTCTCCAAGCCGGCCTACACGACTAGCGCATTAGCCGCTCAAATCAAGTGAGACAAAACATATAATTAAGGACAATATGGTTATTAAAAAACTACAATGGACTTTTTGGTAGGAAAATGACTTTTTCACGTTAAATCTTGATCAAGAGCTTATTCACATGGTTTGAAACTGCAGGCATTTTTTTCACATGAGTATCTTTTCAAAGGAATTGAAAGGCATTTTTCCTATTATTTTTTCATTATAAAATTATTTATTTATTTTGTTGGCTATTGTTTTTTCCCTATTTTCTTCTGAAAGAGCATAGAGTTTTTATATCTTAGCCATGACTAACCGAACCGGATTCTAAATTGGTTTCAGTCCGATTTAGGATTGGCAGCGAGTTTGGCTTTCTATATCTACCAGGAGTATTCGAGACGGGTTTTGAATTGGTTTAGGTCCTATACTCCTATTGAGGATGATAATGAGTTTGACTGGTTTCAAATTTTCTATATCCATATCTTTCTCCATGATTTTGAGCCATGAGAGTTCATGGACCAGTTTTGATGTAGAAAGTCAAAGCGGTCGCGTATCACCATTTCAAATTTGTTTAGGAGTATGTTTTAGGGTCCAATTTGAATTCTAACTTTTTTCGTTTTCTTTATTTATTTTTAATTATTCAGTCCGACTTGAATTCCGATTGGTTATATTTCTCTTATTTAATTAGGTTTTTTTAGTTAAAGTAGTATTTTTGTTTATTTGTCTATATAAAGTCATTATATTTTTGTTTTTGTATTCAACTTTTGATTATCAATTAAATTCATTTTTCCCTCCTGCTAGTGGATTCGAGTTGCTATCATTTGCTCGTGAATTCAAGTGCTTTGCTCTTGATTTCGAGCGCTTTTCTATCTAAACGCATCCTTGAGGGTTTGTCGGCGCTAGAATGAGATCTAGTAGGCGTTATTCGCTTTCTTATCTGCGGGAAGCGGTATCAAATCTTCAGCTACTTCTGACGATGGCAGGAGACGATAATGAATTGTAAGGCCTTTCTATAAAGATAGGTACTGCCGAAAGGAGGGTCGACGCTATCAAGTCAACCTTGGACGACATGGTCCAAGAGTTCAAGAGATTGACCCTCAAGATCGATGATCAAACTCTAACTGATGATACGTACCGAAGCAGGCGTGATCGTTCTTCCTCCACCACCTTCACCCTCGCATCTACTACAATGACTACCACCATATCACCCATCAACTAATCTTCCTCCACCACATTCACCTTCGCATTAACAACTACCACCATATCACCCATCAACTAATCTTCATCTGCCACCTCCAGCCTCGCATCCACCACAGTAGCCACCATCACATCTCCCATCAATTAATTTTCCTCAATCACACCAATTATACACCCTTACATCCATCAACAAACCTACGACTTATGTTGTTCAAAGATTGTAGTGCAACTAAAAGACCCCCCGACGCTAGCAACATCAAATCTTTTATTCAAAGTGTTCGGTCAAAAATAAAGTTTGCAACCTCACTATTGACAATGGAGGTTGCAAGAATCTTATTTCTAGAGGACTCATGGACTACTTGAAGTTAGAGACGGAACCACATCCTTATCTTTACACCATTAGTTGGATCAAGAATGACTTTTCCATCAAAGTAACATATCCATGCCATGTTCCTATTTCAATTGGCAAGTTTTACAAGATACTATTACTTGTGATGTGGCTGATATGAACGCATGTCATGTTCTTTTGAGGAGACCATGACAACACGATATTTGATGCTACCAACAGGAATAAAGAGAACATCTTGGAGGGTTAAAATAGTTGCCATTAGGCCGATTCAACCTGTCCCAAAGCCTACAGAAGAAGAAAAAACTAAGTTCATATCTATATGCACCCGAGGCGAGTTTTTGGTGGAATCAAAAGAGACAAAGCAAATTTTGTTTTAATGGTCAAAGAAGAAGTCGCTCCATCCATTGAGGTTCCCTAGAAGATGAAGCCAAGAGTTTAAAGAAGTTGTTCATGATGAGCTTCCGAAAGGATTACCACTCATGAAAGATATTCAGCATCAATGCGCGTTTATTCTTCTTGGTCTTAAGGATCCTTTCATGCGGAAAGAGAGTGCTAAAGATGAAAGCTTTAAATTCTTAAAGTTCATATCACCTATTATTAGCACATAGGCGCAACGTGTTCTGCACGGGATATCAAGTTCTAACTCCATTTGCACTTTAAAATATCTTCTTTATAGAGGCGAATGAATGAAGTATGAGAGCATGGTGTTTGTGTATGGCGGATGATAAAGGAATACCAACCAATTAACATTGATTATCAACCAATCCGAGATGATGATTACATTGAAGATTCAGTGATTGCACGTAGTTTGATGAAGATTGTCGAGACGAATCAAGATTTTTGGATCACACTTTTCCTCAAGACGAGCTTGCTAAAAATGGCATCGTTCATGATTCTATAAATTGGAACTCGAGAAGGAGTTCTTTTAAAGAGGGTAGGGCTAATGCAGGAAACTTAGACAGCCGCGTATCAGCAGTTCGATTCTGTTTAAGTGTGGACCAATTTGAATTCCAATTTGTTTCATTTTTTATTTATTTTTAGTTTTCCAGTCTGAGTTGAATTCCGATTGATTTTATTTCTCTTCCTCCTCAGACCCTCACTCCTTCGCCGTCGTCGTCAGGCCCACCGACGATGACGGTAGACTAGTTTAATTAGGTTTCCTAGTTAGTAATATTTCTTTTTATTTGCCTATATAAGGCTATTGTATCTTTATTTTTTTTTTATTCGACTTTATTCAAATTTTTATTATCAATTAAATTCAATTTTTCCTCTTACTCTTGGATTCGAGTTGTTACCCTTTGCTTGTGGATTTGAATGCTTTTCACGTGGATTCGAGTGTTTTCCTACCTAAAGACATTTTTTAGGGTTCATTGACGCTAGATCTAGCCGGCGTTGTTCGCTTCCCCATCTAAGTCAAGTTTTGAATCAGTTTTGAGTCTATATGTCTAAATTGAGACAGGATAGTGGGATAAATTTACTCCCAAATAAAGATCCACAACTGCTTAACTACTCTATGATTGACGTACATACATACTAACTACACTGTACATACATATATACAACTACCTGAGATGCCAATATACGTGCACTACAACAAAACATATATACATACATATACATAATGTTTCTATGCCACCTCGATGGACATGATATTGCGAGGCTTCTCCTCGTCGTCAACCTTGGGAATAGTGACAGTCAGCACGCCGTGGTCGAGACTGCACCTCACTTCATTCATTTTGGCGTTCTCCGGCAGCCTGAAGCTCCTCACGAACCCCCCCTGCCGCCTCTCCACGCGGTGCCACATGTCCTCGGCGTCCTCCTCCTGCCTCGTCATCTCTCCGCTGATCCGCAGCAGGTTGCTGTCGTCCACCTCTACCTCCTTCTCCACCCCTGCCATCAAAATCAAAATATAAGTTAAAATATAGAATTACACAGTGATCGTTAGCTAGCGGTGAGGGTACCACCCGACAGCTCGGCGGGGAAGATGTGGGCCCTGTCGGTCTCGCGCCAATCGACGCGGGTGTGGACCAGAGCGGCAGTGTCGTTAGGGTTGCCTCGCCTACTCCTATCTGTGGGCCCCACAGCCAGTTTCCGGCCCGAGTGGGTCCCACGCGTCGGCCGACAACAACTGGTCTGCCCAGTTTCGCCTGGACCCTATTGGCCATTTTCTCTGGGATGAGATTTTTCTTTTCCTTTTATTTTTTTGGTGTGGGCCTCCTAAGGGCTGTTTTTTTCATCATAAAAAGCATAAAAGTCTGTATTTCGTAAATGACTTATAAATTAATTACAATTATGATATTTTTCTGGACTGTAATTCGTAAAAGACTTACGTAACTCAACTACCACTCACTTGCAACTCAATTACTTCTCAGTTATATCCCAATTATAGTTAATTTTGTGGTCATGCAAAATTGTATTATTTTTTATGTTAATATTAAATTTTTTTAATATATAACATTTTTAATATTTATTTGTAATATTAAAATTTTTTAAATCACCAAATAGTTAATTTTGTGGTGAACCTTTTCACTTACGACTTACACCTTACGACAAACCAAACACCATAAAATATAATACATCTTTTCACTTACAACTTTATATTACCAACCAAATACCATAAAGCTTACATGTATGAAACTTATTTACAACTGTAAAAGACTTTACCAATTGTGAATTACGAATTACGACTAATTACGATAACCAAACAGACCCTAAATCTCTGGCCCTTTTATAGCGTGGGAGCAGAGGACGGTTGGTTGACATGTGCTGGTGACACGTGCGCGGTCCAAGAACACGTGGCAGTTGCAGGGGTGAGGTGGCATGGAGAGCGCAGTCTAACTGATGATGTGGCAGGAGTGGAGTTTTGAATTTAGCGGAAGGGACCAAGATTATCTATTATAAAATTCAGTAAAAAAAGGGTCTGAATTATTATTATACAAGTTAGATGACAATGAGGGGAAATTGGTTGTCATAAATTTTTGTTTTTTTAAAATATTTATACAAATGAATGTGTATCAAATCAAGTGAACCCTACATATATAGTGATTTTGAATCTAGCTAGCAGAAAACCTTTCAAACCTAGGCTCTACAAAAAAAAAATTAATTGAAAATTATCATCAACAAGGAGGCATGTTTTTCGGTGGAGGTAGCATCTTCTCATTTGGCTTCACACCATTCTCCACGATGAACTCTCTGACCATTCCCCAAGTGACGATGCATAAACCAAACAAACACCATAAACAATGGAAATAAGCAAGCTCATGATCAGATTTCAGAGTTATTAATATTGTTTTTCTGCTTAATATTATTAATACAGCTCACCACATTTAGCTTTTCTTGAAAAACGTTGTTACTACATTATTCCGTTGCTCATTCGAGTCCTTTATAGATGAAAACATTTGATTACATGGATTTCTGGCTCCGAACCTGATGGCAGCGCGCCCACTCTTTGGCGCCTCAACAGTCTCCCCGCAAGTGATATTTTGGTCAGATCTTGAGTTTGTAAGAGCTTCATTCACTCACACGTTACTGATCCGAACCCCCACGCGCGTGACATTTGCGTACTTTCATGGCCCCTTGACTAGCAAAAAGAAAGAAATAAACAGCCACATAAACAGCAACCTTTTGCTACGTGCATTCGTCTCTCTTTGCTATGAACTGGATGTTGGATAGAGAGAGTTTACTGATGGGGAAGTTGATAAGGATCGTCGAGGGGTCGTCAAGTGATCGCCGAGGAAGTCGACGACGAAGACGAAGGGAAACAGCAGCAGAAAACAAGCCAACAACAGCAGGTGCAGGTTGCCCGGTCGACCGGCGTGCACAATGTGCACAAGTTAGAGCTCGGTTAACTGGTCGGTCGACCGACTGAAGTGACCCAACTCTCTGTTGGGCACCCAGTCGACCGACCGGTCGACTGGTGGAAGGGTCGGTCGACCGTCCGATCGACCGACAAGCGGGTGCGGGCTGCGAGTGCAGATTTGGAAATCTGTTTGTATTTAAGGGGTTGGCTGTTTTCTAGGGTTTGTATCTTGAAGAAGATCCTTGAGAAGGAAAAGGCTAGAGCTCTCTTGCATTCAAAGAGGCTGCTAACCATTGTAATCTTCTTCCAAGTAAATTAATCTCTCTCTGATTGCCCCGACGACGTAGGCTTTGAGGCCGAACCTCGTTAAATTGGTTGTTTGCGTGTGTTCTTTCTCCGGTGATTGTTTTTGTGCTGGTTGTGATTGTTCTTCGTACGTGGGAGATTTAAAGAGTGATCCTCTATCGGGTTGTTGTCGCTGTGGGGCACAACACTGGAGTTGTTGTCTAATGACTAATATGAGTCTACAATATTGTGCCTCTGCGTTTAAATCGAAATCCTCTTGTTTCTCTGACGGCGTGATTTGAATCCACATATTTTCACAAGGGAAAGAGTGTATACTACATTAGCTAAGCTCGTCTGACATATGTTTCTGCTTTAAGAATTCTTTGGTGTCTCCTTCCTAGAGATCTACATCAGAGTTTTGAAAGCTCTTGTGGATGTAGCTCACACTAAAACAAAAAAGAAATAAAACAAACGTTACACAATTAGCTTTCATGGATTATGTTGTGCTCGGAGACAACAACCTTTAGAAGATCCAACCTGATCTCAATCACCAAGAACAATGAAAACAAACTAGAAGAACAGCCAATCGCAAAAACCAGATCTAACGAGGTTCGGCCAACTTGCCTACGTCCTCGGGGCAATTCACGGAGAGAGTTTTCTTTATGGAAGATGGATTACAATAGCTCTGGATCTCTATCAACACAAGAGAGTCCACAGCTATACTTTTTCTCAGCACTCTTACCCTAGAAAATTACAACCAGGGCTTAAATACATAACTTCCCGAAACAACAGATTTCGCCCAAAACCCGACTGTCGGTCGACCGGCCGGTCGACCGACTCCCTCTTCCGGTCGACCGAGCCGGTCGACCGAAACAAACAGAGAGTTGGGTTGCTTACAGAGACCCTTTCCGGTCGACCGGTCCGGTCGACCGACGCAACCAAGACCCTCTTCGGTCGACCGGTCCGGTCGACCGAAGAAACCTGGGAGCACCTGTGCACTTCGTGCACGTCGGTCGACCGGACCGGTCGACCGACCACTGTCTTTTCTGCTGCTGCTTCGTTTTTCCTGCCTGCTGTTCCGTCGCCTTTCGTCGTAGACTCCTTGGCAGTCTTCAACAGCACCTGGCATGACTTCACTTCCTCTACTGTACTCTCTCCTACAGTAGAGGAAGTGAAGTCATGCCAGGTGCTGTTGAAGACTGCCAAGGAGTCTACGACGAAAGGCGACGGAACAGCAGGCAGGAAAAACGAAGCAGCAGCAGAAAAGACAGTGGTCGGTCGACCGGTCCGGTCGACCGACGTGCACGAAGTGCACAGGTGCTCCCAGGTTTCTTCGGTCGACCGGACCGGTCGACCGAAGAGGGTCTTGGTTGCGTCGGTCGACCGGACCGGTCGACCGGAAAGGGTCTCTGTAAGCAACCCAACTCTCTGTTTGTTTCGGTCGACCGGCTCGGTCGACCGGAAGAGGGAGTCGGTCGACCGGCCGGTCGACCGACAGTCGGGTTTTGGGCGAAATCTGTTGTTTCGGGAAGTTATGTATTTAAGCCCTGGTTGTAATTTGGACAGTCAACTTTCCAGTGCCCAAACTCTTTGCAATACATGCACTGGTCTTTCTTAAGATCCCTTAAGCCCGGTCTTGACTTCGATCTTCCTCTCACCTCCTTGCCTTTCCTTGATGAGCTCCTGCCTCTTACCTCCAAAGCCTCTGCTGATGAACTAGATCTCCCAGAATGTTTCTCATTCTTCCTTTTCTCATAACTCATCAGTGCTGACGATATCTCATCATAGTCTAAGGTTTGCCTTCCATTTATGAATGTCATTGTAAATATTTCATACTCTCTCGGTGGAAGAGAGTTCAGAAGAATGACTGACTTGTCTTCCTCACTTATAATGGCATCCACATTTAGCAAATCCGTAAGAAGCTTTGTAAACCTGTTGAGGTGCTCATTTACTGTGCTTCCCCTCTGCATCCTGAACAAATACAGCTTGCTCTTAAGCTGCAGCCTTGACTCCACGCTCTTTGTCAGGTACTTCTTCTCGAGGGTATTCCACATATCCTTTGCTGACTTCTCATGTTGAACAGAATATTTGATATCTTGTGACAAACATGAGCGAATCAGGCCACATGCCGACCTGTTCATTTTTGCCCACTCATCATCAGTGGTAGTATCCTTCTTCTTCTCCAAAAGGAGCGTGTCCTCGAGGTTCTGTGCATTCAATGCATCCATAACCTCACACCTCCACATCCCGAAATTGTTAGTTCCATTGAACTTAACAACTTCAATCCTGGAGTTGTTCATTGTTTTAACAGACTTAGATTCCTCTGTCATTGAGATCCTTTCCTTGACCCTCTAACTATGCGGAAGATCAAATACTTGCAAAATAGATCTATTTCTGAGATAAAAAAGTGATTTTTACCTCTACCTTGAAACCCTAGCTTGAGTTTCTCACCAGATCTATTCCACCCCTGATTCAACGAGCCCTCCCTGTGTCCACCTGAGATTGACACACGATCTCCTTGAACACCAATGCCTCTGACCTGAGATCGACACACGATCTCCACCTGATCAGATCTGGAGCCTTTCGAATCTTCAGAATATCCCAAGCGTAACCTGAACGCTCTGATACCACTTGTTGTGCTCGGAGACAACAACCCTTAGAAGATCCAACCTGATCTCAATCACCAAGAACAATGAAAACAAACTAGAAGAACAGCCAATCGCAAAAACCAGATCTAACGAGGTTCGGCCAACTTGCCTACGTCCTCGGGGCAATTCACGGAGAGAGTTTTCTTTATGGAAGATGGATTACAATAGCTCTGGATCTCTATCAACACAAGAGAGTCCACAGCTATACTTTTTCTCAGCACTCTTACCCTAGAAAATTACAACCAGGGCTTAAATACATAACTTCCCGAAACAACAGATTTCGCCCAAAACCCGACTGTCGGTCGACCGGCCGGTCGACCGACTCCCTCTTCCGGTCGACCGAGCCGGTCGACCGAAACAAACAGAGAGTTGGGTTGCTTACAGAGACCCTTTCCGGTCGACCGGTCCGGTCGACCGACGCAACCAAGACCCTCTTCGGTCGACCGGTCCGGTCGACCGAAGAAACCTGGGAGCACCTGTGCACTTCGTGCACGTCGGTCGACCGGACCGGTCGACCGACCACTGTCTTTTCTGCTGCTGCTTCGTTTTCCTGCCTGCTGTTCCGTCGCCTTTCGTCGTAGACTCCTTGGCAGTCTTTAACAGCACCTGGCATGACTTCACTTCCTCTACTGTACTCTCTCCTCCAACAGATTAACACTAGGGAAAATATCCCATGACCTTTAATCTTTTATTAGATGCTTGAACCTTACAAAACTTCATCAAATTCAAATCTATTCATGAAAAAAGG
The DNA here is from genome assembly GCA_038442645.1 of Agave tequilana. NCBI lineage: Eukaryota > Viridiplantae > Streptophyta > Magnoliopsida > Asparagales > Asparagaceae > Agave > Agave tequilana. The sequence continues at coordinate 75,143 of JAVJIF010032427.1, read as the reverse complement.
GGGAAAAAAAGGGGACAAATTAAGGACCAGAACCATATGTGTTCATGTGTGCACAGCCTTTTGATGTCCTCATTTCTCAAGACACACACAACAAATCAAATCATGTGATTTTGAGCTCATTTAGTAGCATGGAGGCATGCAAGGAGGTGGAGGATGCATGGTAGAATTAGGGGGTTCACCATTCTTGACTATGAACACAGTGCTCATTCCCCAAGTGAGATGGGCCTCAACATGGCAATGCATGTACCATACACCTGACCACACCAAAAACAAAATCACAAAAAAGTTAAGGGAAAAATAATATATAATTTCATCAATCAAGATGCAATATTCTTCACATTTTGATTAATTTTAGATATAAGAACTCTTTTATGTCAAAAGATATAAAACAAAATGCTTCCAAAATCTATTTATATGCTGCATGGGAGAGGAACTTACATCTTTGGTAGAGTGCTTACTTGTAATATGTAGAAAAACTAATCTACTTGCAATACATATAGAAGAAGTTTAACTTTCAAAATAATTATAATAAAATGTTTTACTTTAAATAATTAGACAAAGAAGAATTAAAATACTGTTCACTGGTTCACTAAACAGAAATATTGTTGGGGTGAATTCATTAAAGAAAATACAATGAAACTAAACAAGTAATCAATGTGGTAGAAATTTTTATTATAAAATAAATTATATTGTATATGTTTAGAACTTGTGACTTCTGTCACTCTACGTCAGTTCACTTGTTTTTATCAAGTAGGTACTCTTCTCAAATCTCTCTCTTTGCAGTTCAATTTAAATTCAATGTAATTATAGGCTCTCTTTTAATAGTAAAGTGTTAGATTACAGGAGTTCTCAAGTTCAAAATCGAATTATATAGTTTTTTTTCCCAAAAAAAGGGGGAAAAAGGGGGAAAAAATAAGGAGGAGGAAGTAATTGAGCTTACCAGGATTATTGGCCAGGAACCTGATGGCAAGCCAGCCATTCCTAGGAACTGAAACAGTATTCTTTAAGGGAGGGTCCACAAGATTATATGCAAAAGGATCCCTCTCTTTATCAAAATTACCGAACCCCGACCCGACCACGTAGAAGCTGTACCCGTGCAAGTGCATAGGGTGGTCCTCCGCCGCCACCACCGACGTCCCCTGGTACACCACCTCGACCCATACCCCGTACTCCAGAACCTCCACCTCCCTCGCGACCTCCGGCACCAAAACGTTGTCCGGCTGGACGTCCGCCGTAAAATTGTAAACCTCCGGGGGGTTATCCGGAAAATACACTCCGAAGACACCCCTAACCGTGTAGTAGTAGGCCTCAAGTATGTCTACGGAGAGGCTGGGCCTGAAACTTATGTTGTTGAGGCTCGCGAGCAACCGGGTCTCATTCTTGTTCAACGACACGGCGATCAGGAACCGCCGGTCCACCCCCGCCACAGACTGCGGCAGGTCATCCGGCGGTTCCAGGCTCCGCAGCTGGCCGGTGAAGTTCAGCGCTGACTCGGTGTCGTTGTAGGGGGGGAGGGAGGGGAGGAGAGGGGGTGGCTCCTCCTCCCAACTGGCACTAGAGTTGTAACTTGTGTAGGTCAAGATTGCAGTTGTGGTTGTGTTGTCAAATTGGTCGGGCTCTTTATAGCTCAGTGCCCGGGCAGCCATGTAGTAGGCAATTTGGGGGTCTGGTCAGCTACAAGGATCAGGTCAAGGGTCTCACCGGGGCTGATCAGGATGTAGGATGTGGTTATGGGCTTGATGTAGCTGCCGTCGGAGCCGACAGCAGTGAGCTTGTGGCCGGCGATGGAGAGGAAGAGGGCATTGCTCAGGCCGGCGTTGACCGTGCGAAGGAGGTAGATCTTGCCTTGCTGCACTTTCATGGTGAAGGTCTCTGGGGAAAATGAATGAACAACAAGTGTTATCGGTTTTATGTCTCGTTGTTGCTCCGTAGCTGATGCCATTTTGATTTAAGAAAATAACTTTCTTCGTCTTAATTAAGACAATAAATAAATAAATATATATAAATATTACCAGGCTTTGAGCAAGGATAAAGGTCACCAGGCTGGCCATTGACAGTGAAAGCATCAGATGGTTCTGGATCAATTCCTTCTTCAGCCTCTTCATGAATTACCTTTATATCTCTTTTCCACCATTCTCCTGTATATAGTTTTCTCATGTAAGAGAATAACCAATAGACTAAAATGGCCTTTTAGCTCAGTTGGTTAGAGCGTTGTGCTAAATTGTAAAAAAATTCAGTATAACATTATAATTTTGTTAAATTGTAAAAAAATTCAGTATAACATTATAATTTTGTTAACCTCAATGCCCTCTTCACTAAAAAAATAAAAAAAATTCGGCTCACACGCATAGCGTCATCCTTGTATATAAAACGGTTCGAAAACTAAATATAACATGTGTACATTGGTATATCATCTCTAATATTATAATACGGGAGGCTGAGATTTTAACTGACCAAGTATGATCAGAAATTCTTTCTGTGGCTCAGCGAAAGGGTAGCATGAGGCATACTGTGGGTACACCACAAGAGCCCCATAGACCGTTGCCCTCGTCCAGTCACTGTGTGCATGCCACCAGAGTGTGCCTTCCTCGTCCGAGAGGTTGATGGTGTAGGTCATGTTTGCCCTTGCCTGAATGGGGCACTGTGTGATGTACTCTGGCCCATCTGACCATGGGTTCCTCGGTAATTTCACTCCATGCCTGCATTTTGACACAATTTTTATGTTATTGGTGTGTCAAGTTTTACTCCTACTCTAACAAAGTATGTATCTTTAATGAATATGTATATGTATTCTGTTGGATGCGAATTTGGATATCATTCCCTTTATCTAAATTTTCATAGCTGGCTAAATAATTTAATCATTCTCTTCATCTTTTTCTGATGAGTTAATTAATTTCGAGTATTTTTCATGTAATTTATCCTTATCTTTATTGTTCTTCCGTGATTTGACACTGTACTCACTTGATCAATATCAATTATATGGTAAGCATTGAAAACGTATCAAATATTTGTCAAATTTATATGGAAAGCATTGAAAACAAAAAACAAATATTTTGTCAAATTTATATGGAAAGCATTGAAAACAAAAGCAAATATTCTGTCAAATTTATATGGAATTTGTGACCTCAGTTCCTCCATGGCTGAGTTCAGTTTTATCTTACCAATGGAATGTGACATTAACTCTTGCTTGGTTGCAGACATTGACAACAATGGTGTCTCCTCTTCTTGCGTACAAAGTGGGCCCTGGGAACTGCCTGTTCACTGTCAAGATCTCCCTTGTGCTGCACAGTCTAGTGTAGTTAGCTGGTTCCAGCTGCAAATATTTACAACAACAACAACAACAACAAAATCCTTTCATTTTCTGCGATATGCAATTTTTTTTATAACCCCAAAAGACCTTGGGGAAAAAAGAAGAAGAAAAATTCATGCCTTTTGCTTTCCTTATTTGATCTCTCTTGAACCCTAATGCTCCTCCATACTTATTTTGTTGCAATTTTATCATATTTTACTCATTTAATGATGCAGAGAGATATATTAATCCACTTATTTTGAGAGAAAAAGGGAGAGAATTTAAGATTTTCTTTAGTAAAAGGTGGAAAACCTAGATTCATTTGTAAGAAAATGATGAAATAGATTACACAAAATACGATAAAAGGCATTTTACATTGAAAATGGTTAGTTTCTCCATTCTCAAAATTTTATTTTATCCTATGGTTTTTCGACGGACACGTACACATCACGCACAGATTGAGAAAAGAGAGGATATCAAGGTTTCATATGAGAGAGAGAGAGAGAGAGAGAGAGAGAGAGAGAGAGCAAGCAACGTCATAGTGTTTTTTTTTTTTTTTTTTGTGGGGGTTGGGGGGGTGGGGGGGTGGGGGGGGGGGGGGGGGGGTGTTGGGGGAGAGAGATGAGGCTACTTACAACAAAGTCATAGTAATGAGTATGCCCCCATGAATGGCAGGGGAGGAGCCATTGCAACACCACAAGCTTCAAGAGCAAAACTTGCATGCATATTCTTGATGACATTGTACAATCTCTCTTTGAAGAAAACACCCTTTCCCTATTGAACCACACTCAATTGAGCTTTTGTTGAAGACTTTGATTAGCTCACAAATCACAATATGTATAGAAGTTGGTACTTCAATTTGAGAGATGGACTAGCTACGCACTGGAATGGGGACCATATTAGTATATTCTACAACTTTGTATACGTAGAATATTTAATATATTACAAATACATATCAAGTGGTCGCTAGCTTTTTTCAAGGCATCTTACATAAATCTTAGGTTGCATTACCAAACAAAGGGTTATTGCGAATGTAACTAGCAAGTTCAAGTTTTTCAACATTAATCACCCCAACAATATTAGTGAAATGTTTGCATTCATTTGGTAAATAATAATAAATTAATGTCTCTGATACCATGTTAGATAATCATTTTAAACCAATAAAAGCCCAGAATTATTTAAGACGTCAGTCGTTTTTATTTATAATGACAAATGGTATACATCTTTTAAACCAAGTTTTTTTTCCCTCCCAAAACTTCATTTTTAATTCAAAATCCTATCTTAACTAGCAATGTCAATTTTGTTCATCGTGCGTAATGAATATATGCATCAATATCTATATTTTATGTGAGTAGTACTTCATGATTATGAGACCAATTATCCAATTAGCATTTTCTTCAAGAAACCTTGCGGACAAAGCTTGTGGGAAAGAGATTGGATAGAGTTATGGAAAGTCTCAGATTCGAATCTATGCTACCGACATTTATATCGAAAGAAAATGAAAATCAAGTTGTACTAGATGACTATCCAAGTCAAGTTGTACTAGCGTCACACCATTTCTCTCCATTGAGACCAAGCCAGTAATGGCATCAACTAAGACTAGGCATCACACATTTTCCCAATTGGAGAGTGGGTTGGGTCACCTAGTCACCACTCTGCCTCAAAATATCCTTGAAAATTTTGAAGCCAAGCTCTTCTTATGTCCATGCTATTTACACAATCATAAACTAATAATATGATCTAATCAAGTGTTAGTGTCACCCTTTTTCAGATATTTGGTAGCATCTCTGTCTCATGTGACAGTGATTGCCTACAGATTCCATAATCCTAATTATGCCAAACATTATTGGTTACATTGTCAAGGCCTGCCTGCCAATTGTAACCAATTAAGTAGGCCCATAAGAATGGTAGGATCTTAATTGATAAAGCAATAAATAATGACAGACCAGTGACCAAAATGAATTCATATATCAGTGTCACTACAAAAAATATGTTAATTAAGGAGGATTAATTGCTTTTCTCTTTAGAGATGCAGTCAACATATCTCAGTATTGAGGCAGTTTCTTTGTAGAGTTATAATATGCACTACTTTTGTAATTTTACTTTTGCTCTTTGGAAGCAACTAAACTATATACTGCCATACAATACAATTGCAACATATTTAATTTTGTTGTACTAATATATGAGGCACCAGCAATTAATATAACGAATGAGATGATCTTGAGGGCGTGTTGGTTTGGGGCAGAAGTAGGGAAAAGCGGAAGCGGAAGCGAAAAAAATTCATTTCTCACTGTCGGTGTTTGTTTGGACCGGAAAAAATAAATGAGAAAATCTTTATTTTCTTTATTCCTTTTCCCTTTTACACCACCCTTTTACACTGCTATATTTTCACTTGCAGGGTGTTACGGTTAATTTTATGGTCATGTAAATCTCACTTACAGTCTAATTACAGTCTAAAAAATTTTCATAATTAATATTTATTTTAATATTATTTTGCAATCAACTTTTTCACTTCAACTTTCATATTACTAGCCAAAGTCTAGGATCAGAACTCTGAAGATATGATAGGAACTGGGGAAAAAAAAAAATTATAACTATCACTTAATATTTTTTAGCTAGTGATCAGTGTTTAGTTTCGTGAGTCCTATTGGAGACCATACCAAGAGCTCAAATGGGCTCCATAATAGGTTGTTTGTTCTCTTTAATATTTATTTTAATATAAACAAACTTTACAAGTAAAGTAAAAATTGTAAAAAAATGTTTGTTATCTAGAACAATTGCTTTGTGCTATTTAATAAATTAGAATGGGTCTCAGATAGCTTACATGTAGATAATTAAGCTAGCTCAATGAATTTGACTAAGCAGTCTGGTGCACTGAATTGGTCTATTTCTCATTCTCTAACGTAATGAAATCAAGGCTTAGCTAGTGGTATCTATTTATTAATTAACCATGCAACTGGATTAGATTGTTTTATTTTATATATTGTCAATTTTTTTAATTAAAACGAAGATAATTCATTGCTACCATAAGAAACGGTGATTATAAATTAACAACTGTATCCCAACTCCAAACACATAGCAAATGGATTCATATATAATAATGTAGTAGGATCATTAAGCCTCTGATTTTGAGAAAATGTCCTCCTTCCATAAAGTTTGAAGGCAGCTCTCTAGTAGCTAATATGAATAACGTAACCCTAGGTTTACATGACTTTAGTAATTCTAATCTTTGACCCAAATGTATTGGTGATCTCTCGTGGGAAGACTACTCTTCAAACCTAAGAAACCCATTGACTCAATGCATGATTTCACTTAGTCGTGAAGCAAGGAGCTTGCCCCTATATGCATGCATGTGTTCAAACTCAAAACCAAGAAAGAGCCATTGGCATTCTTCAAAGCATCTTCATCTATATAAACTCTCACCATTAACATCTCAAAATCACACAAAAAGCAATAAGTATCACTAAAACCATTTACATGCTTTTACTAATTTTTCCGGGAAATAATTATTGTCGAGAAATTGTCTTGAATAAAACTCTTATTTTAAAGAAAATAGATTATGTATGGAAGAGATAAATTTATTGTAGAAAATTATTTTGCATGAAATATCTAATTTAGGAAATATTGATTATTTAAATCAGCCTTCTAGATTGCTGGTTGTATTTTCTAGTTTCTTATAATTTCAATATTGTTAACTTATTGTATTAACATGAACATGAAACAATATGCATTGCAATAAATATCTATTTAATTAAATAAAGCAAGAGAAGAAATTTCTGGTATGTGAGGAAGCAGTCGTGAAATCTCACTGTCCTAGAAGACTGAGACCGATCATGTCGCTCGAGCATTTGAACGGTCGCTGTCAAATAGAGGTAAAGGCCATCCGGAAAGTATCAACACCTGGGCTTGAGCGCAAGTCTGGGTCTCTGCTCAGACGAGGAACGGTTGCCCGTGAAATGAATATGAAATCAGTAAAAGTTTAAGAAAGAAGAAGAGCTTTCTCGGGTTGAAAAGCGAGTGCAGAAGAAATAGATTAGAAGAGAGAACGTAGTTTTGTTTGTTGTTGTTGAAGGGGAAAGGCTCTACTTATAAGCTTCAGAGCCCCTGCAGTTGTAACATCAAATCAGAGAATTGCGAGATACGCGATAATGAGTTGGCTATTGCACCCGACACACGGATCTCGATATCTGAAATCAGTCAAATGAGAAAAAAATAAAAACAAAACAAGTGCTTACGCACGTGGCACGGTGCGACATAGCGTGCATGCGCTGGCGCCGGCATTGGCGCGACGAGGCGTGACATGGCGAGGCATGCGGTTGTGGTTAACCTGTATCAAAACATATAACTCATAACAAGTAGAGTGAGAAGGGAACACTTTCCTTCGCATCTCCTATCCCATGTGGGACTAAACCTATACGCCAAAATGAACATTAATGGAAAAATCAAGCTTTCCTATGTGTTTGTGTTCACTTAACTCTAACAATCCCCCTAAAAGCTTGAGTTATAGGGAAGATAAAATCAATAATATAAAGTAAAATAAAAACGTAAATAAAAGTTGGGTAACCTCATACTGTGGATTCATTATAGGTAGCTTGTGGTTTTGAACCTACCCTTGCTGAATTCGTCGCCGTCTGAGAGATAAATGGACTACGCCTTGAATTAGGCCTCTTTATCTGATATTGACAAAGGACACACATAGTAAGTCCTCATCTATTAAGCGAGCGGGTTGAGCGTTAATGATCATGCTCATACTAGCCAACTCGTGAGAGTTTTTAGGGTGTCAGCCTTGCCCCAACCGCGATCGTTACGGTTCTTCTCACGTAGGTAAGACCTTCAAGGGTACTACAACTGGATATTATACCCTTCACAATTTGTGTGTTGGAGTTATTAAGAGTTTAGCTCAACCTAACCAGTTGTATCATAAGAGCGTCATCATTATAGAAAAGGAGTTATAGCTACATAGGCTACAAATAGGATATAAATATAATCGGGTCGATGCTCCATACGAGTATTCACTCTTCTAGATTGTTTCTGCCACATTAAACCTCTTTCCATGGGAATAGCTCGCCAATCAAGAAGGTTGGGTTCCTCTTGTTAGTGATCTCATCTATGAGCTTAATCTCGTCTCTTGATGAATCTAGGATCAAACTTCTAGAAAGACCCTTTGTCATGGGTCAGCAACATTTTTTATGACTTTACAAAATTCAGAATTACAGTTTTGCTTATTAGGCGTTTAACAGATTTCACTCTGATCTGAATATATATGTTTAGTTTCTTATTAACAAAAACTTGCTTCAATAACTCAATGGTGGATCTGGAATCAATATGGATAGAGACAAGAGTTACAGGTCTAGGCACGATAGAAAATTTAGAGATTAGATTCTTTAACCATTCAACTTCTGAGTAAGTAATATCCAGAGCAATAAGCTCGGTCATCATAGTGTTCCTGACAATTACTGTTTGTTTGCAGTATTTTTAGGTTACAATTGCCCCACTAAACATGATACATATTCGATAGTGGACTTCGCATTGATGAAATCAATGACCTAGTTGGCATCACTATACCCTTCTACAACATTGGATATTCAGTGTAAGTTAATTGATAATCAATAGTAATTCTCAAATATCTGAATACTCTCTCTAAAGTGCAGTGTTCTCTGTTAGAGGTACTATGTACCTACTTAGTCTACCAACTGCATAAGCTATATTAAGTCTTGTATTGTTGGACACATATAGAAGTGAACCTATTAGTTGAGAATATTTCAGTCGAGAGACTGATTCACCTGTATTCTTCTTTAATGTAATTGAGGAGTCAAATGGTGTAGAAATAAGTTTAATTTGTAGAAAGTGTATTAAGGAAATTTCTTTTATGATCCATGGATATCTTCATTACCAGAACCATATCCTCAGGTCTCAAAATTTTCATATTAAAGTTTTAGGCTAGATATTCTTGACCTTTAAAATCGCCTCAAGTGAAGTTCCAAATATAAGAATGTCATCTACATAGAGATAAAGGATGGGGTAATCATTGTCTATTACTTTTGAATAGATACATTATCATTTTCATTGATCGTGAATCCGAAATGTACAATCTCTTTGTTGAATTTCTGATGTCATTACTTTGGTGCTTATTTCAACTCATATAAGGATTTCACCGTTTTGCAGACTTTCTTCTCATGTCCCTTGGCTATGAACCCTTTTGGTTGGTTCATATAAATATCTTCCTCGCAATCGCCATTCAGGAAAGTTGTCAGGACATTCCTTTGGTGTATTTTTATTTTATGGATAAAAGCTAATGCTAAAAGAACTCTCATAGTAAAGTTCCCGGTGACGAGAGAGAGTAAGTTTCGAAGAAATCAACACTCTTGTATTGGGTGTAACCCTGACAACTAATCTAACTTTGTAAGTATTGACAATGCCATCGGGTTTGAATTTCTTCTTGAAGATCCATTTGCATCCCACATGTTTGCATTTTTGGAGGTAGATCAGTGAGAATCCATGTATTGCTCTCCACTATGAATTTAATCTCACCATCAATGGCTTTTTTTCCAGAAAGGAGTTTCAGAGGAGTTCATTACTTTCTTAAAAGAGCTAGGATCACTTTCAACAAGATAGTAAAGAAATCTTTTCCAAAGTTCTTTTGCTCTACCTTATATCTGGGTCAGTTGGTGGAGCAGAACTAGATGAAGGAATATCATAGGTAGAAAGATTGCAGGATGGATCTCTAAGGACTCTAGATTTGAAATGAAAGATGTTTTCAAAGTATACAACAACTCCAGCCTCAATGATTGTATTGTTGAATATTTCACTGATCTCAAAGTTAACCACTAGAAGACTGTTAACATTATTATCTAGTGCATACTCAATGAACACAACATCAACCATTTTGGACCCAACTTTTATTTTCTTGGGTTCAGGTATTGAAACTGTAGTGGTCAAGATCTGGTTACCCCCAGAGATCGCGACACGTGTCCCACCACATTAAAAGTACTGTAAGTAGGCAACACGTCCAAAATGTCAAGCGGATCATATGCAAACCCGAGGAAAGAGAGTCTCGGGCCCAACTCAAGACACGTCCCAACTCTGAGGAGAGGACCCCGAGTCCCTTCTCACCCGACATCCGCGATTACTAGACCTTTGCTCGACTCCTACTGGGCACAGCTCAACAATAAATTTTCTTGATCGCAATGATGGTTACGCCTACCACGAAATTCCCATGTTCCTAATACCCTTATATTCCAGTAAGGACGGTTATGGATAATTGTGGAAATCTCGGCATGTCAATCCCAATAATAAAGTATGACAATCTAAATGAATATGGAAGGATCTTAACCGCAGATCATGAATCACAGAGAAAGATCTGCACCATTAGTTACAACACAACAACTTACTTATAGGCCGAGAAGAGGAGAGACCCGGCGGAGGGATACAAGGTCAAAAAAAAAGAAAGAAGAGAAAAATATACTAAGAAAACCCTTTTGTAACACAGAGAGAAAGATAGTAAATCCTTCCTCTCTCCTCCCCGTGGTTTTTTCCAATCTGAGTTTTCACGTAAAAAATATTGTCTACGTCTGCTTGCTGATTGAAACTTTACATTCCACATCACTTTAGATAAACCCCCATTTCTGTTTATGATATGAGATCGACCGTTCGATCAATTGCGTAAGAAAATCTCCACCACAGAAACCTTAGTCAATCAACCCCATACTTTGAAGAATTTGATGTTAGGAGTTCTGCCCTTCCATCGTTCATATGGAGTAACATCAGAGTCTTTGTGGGGAACCCTATTGAGGATATAGCAAACAGATAAGAGAGCTTCACCCATTGTTGAGTAATATATAGTTCACCATATTCATGAGTGTTCTGTTTTTTTTCTTTCAGCAACACCATAAGATTGTGGTGTACATAATATTGATTTATTTAAAGGTGTTAAGATCTTATTCCACCATGTTGATTTTATGCCCGAAGTTTCCTCTGTTCCCTTTTGCAGCAGGTCTGTGTTGGCCGAAAGGCCCATCACTCTAGTTTTGATGATGATTAACTCATGTAGTTATAGTACTAATGATCTTGTGTTTGATTAGTCTCAGATATATGATCAAGATCTTAGTAGTGTGTAGCTTCAATAAAGAATTTAAAGTCAAGTTTTGGAGGTAGCACGTGTTGATTCAAGAGCTTGTGCATCAAGACCACATCAAGTACTCAAAAGGAGTTTAGCTCTTTGGATCAAAGTTTGAACCAAGTCAAGAAGGAGAAGAAGACCTTCAAGAGAAGACTTGTGTCTAGGTTTGTTTTTGTTAAGATTTTGTTTTTAGATAAAATGTAAAGGATAGAATAGTTGGTGGATTGCTCAAGTATCATATACACTCACACACAAGATTTAGATGAGTTTTTATAAAAGAATTTTCATTTTAGAAAAATACAAAAGTTTTTGTTTTGAAAAAATACCGTTTTGGTTTTTGGACTTTCATATATACATGTGTTTTTAATCAAAACTATGTTAGAGCTTAATGTCAAAAACATGAATATTTCATCATATATGTGTAGTAGATCATATCCATACACTCTAAGCTTTAAAAGTGTTTAAAATATCTTATTTTTGTATTTGGAGAAGTTTTGAAAAAATCAATTTGGAAAAATACGGTTTTTGTTTTAAGGCAAAATTTCTAAGTTACAAAAATAATTCAAAATATTTGTAATATATTTTGATTTTTACCCAAACATGTTTGTATATTAAAGTATTATACTGAACTTATTTTTGTAGATTTTTAGAGATTTTATGGGATTTTATTGAAGGAAAAATGACAAACTTTTAATCCCTAAAAAAATACTGTTTTGGCTTCTGCCGGTCGACCGAGCTAGAGATCGGTCGACCGAGCGGTCGACCGACGTGCACAAAATGTGCACGCCTTGTTTGGCTGGAGGGCCGGTCGACCGACCCGGTCGATCGCCAGAGAGTTCTGCTCTCTGGAAATGGCCCCGGTCGACCGGGTCGATCGACCGGCAGAGAGCTTTGCTCTTTGTATCTAGGCCAGGGTCGACCGGCGGTCGACCGCTGGCTCAACGGTCAGAAATCTGACCGTTGGCCGGTCGACCGGGCGGTCGACCGACAGCAGTACAGACTGCTGATTTGGCCTGTAACGGCTGGTTTTTGAGAAGCCTATAAATTGGGCTTCCATGGACTGTTTTCTGTAAGATTTTTGGAGAGTTTCAAAGCCAGTTTTTCCTATCTATTATAGAGGTTTTCTCCACTTATTTGAGAGCAAATATTTCCAAATCAAAAGAAAGTTTTCATGAGTGTTTTGTATAAGCGATCCTTGAGTTTTTCACCACATATTCCATCCTAGTTTTCTCACACACACTCTTAAGCTATCCATTGATATATCCAATCTATAGGAGAGTTGCAATGAGAGTGATTTTAGATGATCAAAGTGTTGTGATCACCAAAGTTTTCATACTTTGTATTTGAGGAGGCGAACTTGTGGGTTCGCGGTGTTTCGAGTTCTAGTGAGAGCTCATTGTAGAGGTGCGGCCTCGGCAAGCTTGCGTGCTTGCGGTGTGTTGTTCTTGCGGGAACAAGAGAGGGACTAGAGAGTCCAAAGGAGTTCTAGTGTGAACTCGCTTGTAGATGTTGCGGCACCGAGTGATCCGGTGGGATCGTTTTATAGTGGAAATCCTTCATAGTATTGAAGGCGGGGACGTAGAGCAAGTGTGCTCGAACCTCGAAACAAATCTCCCGTGTTTGCGATTGCTCTCTCTATCTCTCACTTGTCTTTATATCTTGCATGCTCATATTGCCTTTATCTTTATATGCTTGACATATCTTGTGCTTAAATTGATATATGCTTGGGGATTGTTTGGTCACACTTGTATTCAATCAAGAGAGCCAAAGCGGCACCTCAACTCTTATCTAGAGGAATCTTGAGGAGATAGTCCAGAGCCCTTCACGGAAAATTCGGCTACACTCTTAGGTTACACTTGGTGTGTTGTGCTTAAGAATTTTTAGTTTGCATAAATAGTTTTAATTTCGCATTAATTCACCATTAGATTAGCTAGTCACCTATTCATCCCCCTCTAGGTGATTTCAGTCTGAACGTTTCATTCTTCCAGTGGAAACACTGAAGAACCAACTAGTTGATTCTCCCGCAGACATAGTAGAACTTCCCATCAGACTTATGGCTAGAAGGTTTAGGTTTGAAGGAGGGAGAATGAGAGGATGGATTTTCTTAATTTTCTTGCCTTTAGGATTCAGGTTTTTGCACTTAGGCTTATCCTCTTTAGCTTACATTTCATACTTGGTTTGAAGTTGAACCTATGCTCGTCTTCAATGTGAATCGCCTTAAGGGCTTGGATTAGAGTTAAGTCCTCTTACTTGTGACGAAATGTCTCCAAAAAGTTTGACTAGGATGTGAGAGTTCATCAATGAGACAAGAAATTTTGTAGTCATCAGAGAGTTTTTTTCCCCTTTGATCAGAGGTGACGAATTAGTATTAAAATTTATGAATCTATTCATTGATGGGCTTGCTATCAACTCCCATGAACTTGTTGAAGGAAGATGAGATAGATCGTTTGATTTTAGCATTATCGAGCCACGTTCGTCCTCGAGTGCATCCCACAATTCCTTGGCATTCTTGTACTCATAATATATGTCGTGCGAATTATACGCGAGCGCACTAAGGATCCTATGACAGCAATGACCATTTATCTCCTCTGTTTTATGGAGATGCGAGTGGAAGGAGGAGTTGAAGAGGGACACCTAGTAGGAGTTTTGGAAGCAGTTGATGAAGATGTCACAAGTGAATGTTTAGAAGATGAAATAGAGGTATCAATGACATAGATCAATCCTAAGATGGTGAACTAATATTTCATTTGGTTTGCCCACCGCTTACAGCACACACCAGTGAATGTCTGGTTTGATATTTTAGAGCGATTTAGGTTAGTCATAATGTCCAAGAAAGATTGTTAGTCTGTATTTTATATTCAATAATTTGTCAAGATGTAGAGTATCAGAATACGTGTATAATTTGTCGGTTTAAGATTATGATATGCAGAATAAAAGTGTAGAGATCTTGCTTCATTATGTAGTGACAATAAAACCTAGTAATGTAGAGTTTACTACAAAACAAGGTAGAGCTTAATCTATAATATATATTCATTCAAGACAAGAATAATATTTTAAGTGAATTATTTGTAGCAAGATAAATTTATAGAACCAAGGTCTAACTATAAAACTGCAATCAAAGTTTAATTAAATGTTCAAAATGCTTGTTGTTGATTAATCCTTAAAATAAACTTATGTATTTGTAGCACACAAAAAAAAAGTAAATAGATGAAGGTTTTAAAACAGAAGAAATTTTTATATTCTTAATCAACTGGTGAGAGAGATAGTAGTACCAATAACAAAACAAGTTGAAAAGCAGAATAGGACAACACAATGAAATCTTGTTGCAGAGTACTAGAAAATGAAAGGCTAGTTCTCGGCAAAAGCAAATTACTATAATTTAAATTCAGCAGTTATAAGTGCTATTTTAAAATTAGTAATTATGACGGTAAATTACTTTTAGCAATTATTTAATGAAGTTTTTAAATTTTTCCCAGGAAATAATTAAAGCCAAAAAATTGTTTTGCATAAAACTATTAGTTTAAAGAAAACAAATTATGTATGGCTAAAATATATTTATTGCAGAAAATTATTTTGCATGAAATATATAATTTAAGAAATAAAGAATATTTAACTTAGTCTTCTAGATTGTTGGTCTTATTATGTATTTTCCTATAATATTTTTATTTTTAACTTATTGTATTAATATGAACATGAAACAGTATGCATTGCAATAATTATCTATATAATTAAATAAACTAAGAGAAGAAATTTTGCCTGTGAAGGAGCAGTCATGAATCTCACTGCTTTAGAAGACTGAAACCCGTCCTATTACTTGGGTGTTTGAATGGTCGTTATCGACTAACAATAAAGGCCCTTCGGAAAGTACCATCACTCGAGCTTGAGTGCAAGCCTGAGTCTCTGCTCATACGAGGAACAATCACTCACGAAATGAATATTAAATCAATAAAAGTTTAAGTTTAAAAAAGAAGAAGAGTTTTCTCGGGCTGCAGAGTGAGTGCAGTGTTGGAGGAGAGAGTACAGTAGAGGAGGTGAATTTCATGCCAGGTGCTGTTGAAGATTGCCAAGGAGTCTACGACGAAAGGCAAAGGAACAGCGGGCAGGAAAAAGCAGAAGCAGCAGAAAAGACAGAGGTCGGTCGACCGGTCCGGTCGACCGACGTGCACAGCATGCACAGGATGGTCGCGGTCGACCGGCCCGGTCGACCGCAGGGCTCTGACTGACAAGACCCAACTCTCGGGTTTTTCGGTTGTAATACCCCGTTCCCGGAATACGTACTTAGTTGCGTATTCAGATTTTCGATCGTATTTTTTCGATTTGTTTCCTGTATTTATTCTGTATTATGAATTCCTTATATGATTGTTTTGCCTTGGATTTGGATCGGTGAACTCGGAGTCAGCCTTAGTCTGAGCCGGGGACTCGATCTCAGAGTTTTACTTGTTTTAGACATTCTGGTTATCCGATTCGACCGATTTCAGTTTTAAACATCGTTTTCCAATATTTTGGATTTTCTATGATTTTCTGGAATTTTCTGTGATTAAGTTGAAAATCTTCAAAACCGGTGTCGGCCAGTGCCGCTGACCGATTCCCGGATTTTTAATTCTCAAACTGTTTGGAACTTCATGATGACCCTTTAGATATAATTACTTAGAATCATATTTCTTACTTACATTCTTTTTCTGAGAATTTTATGATTTTATGAAAATTCCATCGGAGTCGGTAGATAACTGATTCGGGATTTTTAGTTTTAAAACTATAAAGTAATTCTTAAAACGGATTTCACTATTGGTCTTCATATATTATTTTTGATTTTGATAATTATTTCGAGTCGATCCGAGATACTTGAATTTCGGACGATTCCGGCATTTTCCGAAATGATTTCCACATCTTTGACCTTAACCCGGGTATCTGTCTATTCAACAGTTTCATCTTGAGTCCAAGAGAAAATATCTTCTCTTTATCATTTCTCTACCATTTTCCTTTTCTCTATTTTCCTTTCCTTCCTTCACAAGCCAAAGAGATTTCCAATTTCCCAAATTCCTAATCTTTTCCAAAATCCATTTTCTTCCACACTCTTCCATCTCAAAATATCTTCACCTAACCTCCACCCCACCCCTCCACTTGGCCGGCCATGATTGGTCAAGTGACACCTCATGCTTCCCCATTTACACAAAACCCCCTCTCTTCCATCTCAATTACACCTCCTTCACAAATCACAAATCATATATAAACTTTCCATTACATTTCCTTTCTCTTTTCTTCACTTCCACAAAGAAATCCCCTTCTCCAAAATCCTCCTTCATCTCAACATCCACCACCAACCTCAAGGGCATCATCTAGGTCATCATCTCCACCTCAAGCATCAACAAGATCTTCATCTTCAACCTCAATCAAGCTACTTCCTTTGGATTGGGGATCATCTCTCTCTTCGTCGGATTTATCACCTTGGATCAAGCTTCACATAACCAATCCTAGTGAGTATTTTTACTCACCAAGACTTGTTTCATTCCTAGTATACTTGTATCCTCCTATCTTGTGTTCATATGCCATAAAAATCACATTTTTAGACCATCAAACGCAACCAGCGAATTCTGTTCTGCGTTCTGTTTTTGACCAGTTTTAGTCGACTTGACCTAGAACCTAGTCGACTAGAGACCCTTAGATTGAAACGTAACCTTTTCTGATCCACAGTTTTAGTCGACTCATCTTATTTATTAGTCGACTATAGATCCCTATTAGTCGACTACACCTTGACCCTAGTCGACTACCCTTTTCCTGAAACCAAACCCAACTCTCTGTTTCACAGATTTAGTCGACTTAAGTGTCTGTTAGTCGACTTGACCCTTCTATTAGTCGACTACCCCTCCTAACCTAGTCGACTAACATTTCCTGAATCAGAAACCCAACTCTCTGTTACACAGTTTTAGTCGACTAGACCCTACTGTTAGTCGACTAACCCTTCTATTAGTCGACTACTCCATTGACCTTAGTCGACTAACTTGGTCTGTTTATTATAGCTGATTTCTATCTTAAACTTGGATCTTATTCTTGGTTCATGTGGTTGTATATTGTACTTCTTGACTCATTACTAGACGTATATCACTTCTAGTTACTTCATATTTCTATGTTTATGTATTGCCATGCAACTGCTTGTTTCATTCTTATACTTGTACCTTGCCGTGATATTATTGCTTCTTTATTTTATACCATGCGTGGCAGACCCTTCGAGGTCGTTGAACCCTGTTTGCTTCTATGTTTCCCCTTGTCTTGCTATGATCCAGACACGTCAGTACATGTTTTCCTTTAACACATGTATATCACCTGACATGCCACCACCTTACTAGACCTCTTGTTATGCCTTGACTGACCCGGCCTATTATCAATCTATTGTTATGTTTTATTGCTTGTTTTATATCACCACCTTGTCATGCTATCTTTTAAAACCAAGCATGATACCCTTGACCTTATGATTATCTTGTTTACGGGAACCCTGCCTTATTTTATGGAACTAAGTGCCACACCATACTCGGTGGGGGCCACCTCTAGAATCCACACCCTCAGAACAAAGTGCCACACGGAACAAAGTGCCACACCACACGGTGGGGGGCCACCTCTTGAATCTGTGGGGGCCACCTCTTGAATCTGTAGGGCTATTACTGTTATGTACACTTGTTCCCCGTAAGCTGATAATTCTTAATAAGGTACAACTTGTATGGGTATGGGAGGAAGTGATGGATGCCGGAATGATACCTTGCTTATAGTAATGGAATAAAAGTATATATATATATACATATATATATGTACTGGCGGTAGTGAATCTGAATTACTGAATAGGGGGACTTTGGGCCTCCAAAGCTGGTTCCAGGTGTATGGAAACTACTATAAGAAGCTTTATCAGTTCTCCATCAGCTTCTGATAACAACCCTCGACTTTCTTATATATGGATGTATGTGGGTTGGGATCGATACCGAGACACATACCTAGATATATGGGTTAGACGAGTTATAATAATAATTGATAACCGTTATGGATATTATTATGATTCTTGATATTCCAGTCATGATTCCAGTTATGTTTCCAGTTGTGATACTTATTATGATTCCCGTTATTCCAGTTATGTTTCTAGTTATGATTCTAGTATTCTTGTTATGTATTCCTGTTTGACTTTCATATGATTTGCAACTCTGATTCTATACGCTTGGATTTCTGTGGCATGAGATAAAGGTATATAGATGAGGGTTTCCTTGTTTGGATTATTCCTTCGATGTATTAGTCTCATGGGACCGTGACTTAAGCGTATACAATCAATCTTGCTTATAATCAGTTTTAACCTGGATTTCCTGTTTTATGATTCACTTGTTCATATCTGCCTTACTTGTGTTCTAACCTTTCTACTCTTGTCACTTAGCCATTTGGCTGTAGCCTGTTCATTGTTGGGAGGTCCTGACTCCTTGAATTTGTATGTTCAGGTTGAAGCTTGGATCGAAGTGGAGCCGTCCACAGTAGATCGAGCTTTCTTTAGTGAGCAGGCAGACTAGCTCTACTTCCTTCGTGCCAGACTCCTTTTGACTCACGGGATCTTCACCCTTCTCGTGAGCATTTTGTATCTTTATTGTATATTTTACTTTTGGACTTGGTTGTGATAAAAGACATATGTAATATGTAATGTTTATCATACACTGTGATGACTTTGTATATGTACCTTTTATGTGGCATGTGTATGTATACCACGCTTTGTGTTGTACTCTGATCCCTTGCTTGTACTTTTATGCTTAGCGTATATACGTGGGGGCTTTTCCTGACCTACGTATATACGTCGCAGTGACGTCTCCGTATCCGTGGGATCGGGGCGTTACATCGGTCGACCGGCCCGGTCGACCGGAAGCCCGTGACTGACAAACCCCAAACTCTCGGGTCTTTTCGGTCGACCGGCCCGGTCGACCGGTATTGGAGAATTGGGAGGTCGGTCGACCGTCCCGGTCGACCGACATGCGAGTTCTGAGTTTTTTCTGCTGATCCGTTGTATAAGGTATTTAAGCCTAAAGGATTTCTAGGGTTTTTCCGCTCTGCGAAAATTATTTTTGCTGAAGTTCTCTTGTATTCAAAGAGACTTTGAGCAACTTGTATTCATCTTCCTAATAGTAAAACCTCTCCATTGATTGCCCCGAGGACGTAGGCACGTTGGCCGAACCTCGTTAAAACTTGGTGTTTGTGATTTGTGAGTTTTCTCTTGTGATTGCATTGTGCTGGAGATCTAGGGATTCTCTGTTGGTTTGTTGTTGTGATTGTTTGCGCGCACAACAAGTGGTATCAGAGCTTCAGGCTACGCTTGGGATTCTGAGGATTCGAAGGGCTCCAGATCTGATCAGGTGGAGATCGTGTGTCGATCTCAGGTCAGAGGTATTGGTGTTCGAGGAGATCGTGTGTCGATCTCAGGAGGACACAAGGAGGGCTTGTTGAATCAGTGATTGGAGTAGATCGGTGAGAAACTCGATCTAGGGTTTCAAGAGGCAGGTAAAAAATCTCATTTTTATCTGAGTAAAGATCTATTTTCAATTGGATTATTCTTCCGCATAAATAGAGAATCAAAAGAAGACCTCAATGGCAGAAGAAACTACTTCCGTTAAAACAATGAATCACTCAAGGATCGAAGTTGTCAAGTTCAATGGAACTAATAATTTCGGGATGTGGAGGTGTGAGGTCATGGATGCATTGAATGCACAGAACCTCGAGGACACGCTCCTATTAGAGAGGAAGAAGACCACTACTACTGAGGAAGAGTGGGCGAAGATGAATAGGTCGGCATGTGGCTTGATACGTTCATGCTTGTCACAAGACATCAAATATCTTGTACAACATGAGACGTCAGCGAAGAAACTGTGGAATACTCTTGAGAAGAAGTACCTGACAAAGAGTGTGGAGTCTAGGTTGCAACTTAAGAGTAAGCTGTATCAGTTCAGGATGCAGAGGGGAAGCACAGTAAACGAGCACATCAACCGATATACGAAGCTTCTTACAGACTTGCTAAATGTGGATGTCACTGTAAGTGAGGAAGACAAGTCAGTTATTCTCCTGAACTCACTCCCACCGGAGGAGTATGAGACATTCACTATGACATTCATAAATGGAAGGCAAACCTTAGTTTATGATGAAGTGTCGTCAGCACTGATGAGTTATGAGACAAGGAAGAATGAGAGACATTCAGGTCGGTCTAGTTCATCAGCGGAGGCTTTGGAAGTAAGAGGCAGGAATTCATCGAGGAAAGGCAAGGAGGTGAGAGGAAGATCGAAGTCTAGGTCGGGCTTCAGGGATCTTAAGAAAAATCAGTGCATGTTCTGCAAAGAGATTGGGCACTGGAAGGTTGACTGTCCAAAGTACAAGGGAAGAAGAAGGAATCAAAGTCTGAGGCAAATCTGGCAAGGGTGACAAAAGCTACAAGCGGTAAATCACAGGCAGATGGAGCAGATTCAGATTCTTCAGAGTTCTCTTTTTCAGTGACTACTCCTGTTGTAGGTTACTCGGTGGATAAAGAGTGGATCCTGGACACAGGTGCTACATATCATGTATGCCCTAATCGAGATTGGTTTGCCAGTCTTGAGAAGTTGGAGGGGTGTTCGGTCGTCATGGGCGACGATCATCCGTGCATCATGGAGGGTGTAGGCACTATTCCGATCAGGATGTTTGACGGGATGGTGAGGGAGCTGAAAGAAGTGAGATATGTACCTCAGCTGAAGAGGAACTTGATCTCTGTGGGTGCTTTGGAATCATTGGGGCTCAGTGTGTCTATTAAAGAAGGTGTTCTTAAAATGACAAAGGGCTCAATGGTGGTGTTGAAGGCCGACCGCTGGAACAATTTGTATTACTTGAAGGGTAGTACAGTGACAGGGCAGGTGGCAGCTTCTACCAGTCAGAAGGAAGATCTAACCCGGCTATGGCACATGAGGCTGGGACATGCAGGGGAGAAATCGATGCAAGCTCTTGTGAGGAAAGGGCTGCTGAAGGGTGCAGAGACCTGCAAATTGGATCTGTGTGAACATTGCATCATCGGCAAGAAGACGAAGGTGAAGTTTGGTACAGCTTCACACTGCACCGAAGGCATTCTTGATTATGTTCACACAGATGTATGGGGACCTTCCAAGACTGCATCAATTGGAGGTAACCACTATTTTGTGTCGTTCATTGATGACTATTCTAGGCGATGTTGGGTGTACACTATGCGACACAAAAGTGAAGTCCTAGAATTGTTTGTGAAGTGGAAGGCTAATCAGGAGAGAAGCACGGGAAAGAAAGTCAAGGTCCTCCGTTCTGACAACGGAGGAGAGTACAAGTCAGATCCGTTCCTACAGCTATGTCTAGATGAGGGCATAGAGAGACACTTCACAGTAAGGGAAACTCCGTAACAGAATGGGGTGGCTGAAAGAATGAACCGGACTTTGCTAGAGAAGGTTCGGTGCATGTTGTCAAATGCAGGACTGCCAAAGAAGTTTTGGGCTGAAGCTTTGGGGCATGCATGCCATCTTGTGAACAGGTTGCCGTCATCTGCAATAGGGGGGAAGACTCCTCTGGAAGCTTGGTCAGGAAAAGATGCTGTGGACTATGATTTGCTACGGGTCTTCGGATGTCCAGCCTACTACCATGTCAAAGAAGACAAGTTGGATCCGAGAGCAAAGAAAGGGGTGTTCATTGGCTTCAAGCGAGGAACCAAGGGGTTCAAGATTTGGGACCAACAGGACAACAAGTTCATAATCAGCAGGGATGTCACATTTGATGAGGCCTCTATGATGAAGCCTACGGTCTCTCAGCAGGTGGAGACCAACAAGACCAAGGAGTTATTGCAGCAGGTGGAGAGTGATGCAAATCCACCATCTCTAGAGGACACAGTGTCAGTAAAGATCATCCCTGAGGTGACACAGGGAGGTGATCAAGTTGCAGAAAAAGATGCTGAAGTTGTTGAAGAGGATCAGGAGCAGGTCATGGGTACTGTTCCAGATACTACTGCAGTTGGAAGACCACGGAGGAATACTAGGAGACCAGGCTGGCTCACCACCGATATGGTTGTTGCATATGCACTTCCAGTTGTTGAAGAGGCTATTCCATCTACTTTCAGGGAAGCTGAAATCAGTTCAGAAGCTGAGTTATGGAAAGGGGCCATGGATGAAGAGATGAAATCTCTTTACAAGAACAACACATGGGAACTTACCAAGTTGCCAAAGGGGAAGAAGGCCATAGGGTGCAAGTGGGTATTTGCTAAGAAGCAGGGATCTCTTCAGGAAGATACAGTGCGCTACAAGGCAAGGCTGGTGGCTAAAGGCTACGCACAGAGAGAAGGAATCGACTACAACGAGGTGTTCTCCCCGGTAGTGAAACACTCGTCTATTCGGATTCTATTGGCTTTGGTGGCGCAGAATGAGTTGGACCTTGACCAACTTGATGTCAAGACCGCCTTTCTCCACGGCGATCTTGAGGAGGAGATTTACATGACTCAGCCCACAGGTTACAAAGCTGCAGGGAAAGAGGAGTTGGTATGTAAGCTGAAGAAATCGCTGTACGGTTTGAAGCAGTCTCCTAGACAGTGGTACAAGCGATTTGACAGCTTCATCAGGAAGAAGAAGTACACACGAAGCCACTTCGATCCATGTGTGTACTACAACAAGTTACCATCAGGGGAGTATATCTATTTACTTCTCTATGTAGATGATATGCTGATTGCTTCTAGGTCAAGATCTGCTATTGATTCTCTGAAGAAGACGCTATCGTCCGAGTTCGAGATGAAGGACCTGGGGGAAGCAAGAAAAGTATTGGGCATGGAGATCACAAGGGACAGGGATGCTGGCAAGATAAGCTTGACTCAGAAGGGCTATCTGGAGAAGGTACTGCAGAGGTTTAATATTGGGAAAGATACTAAGACTGTTAGTACACCAATGGCGCCGCATTTCAAGTTGTCAGCGAAGATGTCTCCAAGGAGTGTTCAAGAGCGTGAGCATATGTCTCATGTTCCATATGCCAATGCGGTGGGTAGCTTGATGTATGCAATGGTGTGTACGAGGCCAGATATTTCACAGGCAGTCTCCATGGTGAGTCGATACATGCATGATCCTGGACAAGGTCATTGGGAAGCCGTGAAATGGATTCTGAGGTACATCAAGGGAACTGTTGATGTAGGCCTGGTATTTGAGAAGGACAACACCGGAAAGCAGAAATGCATAGGTTATGTGGATTCAGACTATGCAGGTGATCTTGACAAACGCCGGTCGACGACAGGATATGTCTTCACATTCTCACAGGCACCGGTGAGTTGGCGCTCCACACTTCAGTCTACCGTCGCGTTGTCGACCACAGAGGCTGAATATATGGCTTTGACAGAGGCCATGAAGGAGGCAATCTGGCTTCAGGGATTGCTTGATGATCTGGGCGTGGAACAGGATATTTTGAAGATAAACTGTGACAGCATGAGTGCCATCTACTTGGCAAGGAACCAGGTCTATCATGCAAGGACGAAGCATATTGATGTCAGGTATCATTTTGTACGGGAGATTCTAGAAGAAGGTGACATTGACTTGTTGAAAGTTCACACTTCGGAGAATCCGGCCGATATGCTTACAAAGGTGGTGACGGGAGTGAAGTTTGCACACTGCAAAGACTTGCTCCATGTCCTTCAGGTGAAATGAGCTTGCTGAAGCTCATTTGGGTGAACTACGGACGGCTTGATCCCTTGGGCAAGGGGTACGTAGGCAACCGGGTTGGTGCAGCCGCTATCGAGTCGGAATTCGGCTCAGATTTGGAAATCTTCACCGAGGTGGAGAATTGTTGGAGGAGAGAGTACAGTAGAGGAGGTGAATTTCATGCCAGGTGCTGTTGAAGATTGCCAAGGAGTCTACGACGAAAGGCAAAGGAACAGCGGGCAGGAAAAAGCAGAAGCAGCAGAAAAGACAGAGGTCGGTCGACCGGTCCGGTCGACCGACGTGCACATCATGCACAGGATGGTCGCGGTCGACCGGCCCGGTCGACCGCAGGGCTCTGACTGACAAGACCCAGCTCTCGGGTTTTTTCGGTCGACCGGCCCGGTCGACCGGAAGCCCGTGACTGACAAACCCCAAACTCTCGGGTCTTTTCGGTCGACCGGCCCGGTCGACCGGTATTGGAGAATTGGGAGGTCGGTCGACCGTCCCGGTCGACCGACATGCGGGTTCTGGGTTTTTTCTGCTGATCCGTTGTATAAGGTATTTAAGCCTAAAGGATTTCTAGGGTTTTTCCGCTCTGCGAAAATTATTTTTGCTGAAGTTCTCTTGTATTCAAAGAGACTTTGAGTAACTTGTATTCATCTTCCTAATAGTAAAACCTCTCCATTGATTGCCCCGAGGACGTAGGCACGTTGGCCGAACCTCGTTAAAACTTGGTGTTTGTGATTTGTGAGTTTTCTCTTGTGATTGCATTGTGCTGGAGATCTAGGGATTCTCTGTTGGTTTGTTGTTGTGATTGTTTGCGCGCACAACATGCAGGAGAAATAGCTCAAGAGGGAGAAGAGAGAATGTAGTTCTGTGTATTGATGCTGAAGGGGAGAAGCTCTATTTATAGCCTTAAGAGTTGCCCATATTTAACAACAAATGAGAGAATTGTGAGATACACGATAATAGGTGGGCCGTTGCACCCAGCGCGCGGATCTCGACATTTGGAATCAGTGAAATGAGAATCTGTCAAAATGAGAAAATAGAAATAAAAAATAAAACACAGGCCCGAGCTCGCACAACGCCACGACATAGTGTCCACCAGCGCGGGTGAGGCGCGGCGCGCGTGCACAAGTGTGGTTAACTCGTGTCAAGACACACAAGTCATAACAAATAAAGTGAGAAGGGAATGATATATAAACCACTTTTCTTCTCATTTCTTATCTCATATGAGACTAAACATATAGACTAAAATGAACGCTAATGCGCATTCACTTGACCCCAACAGTTACAATATTTCTAGTTGTCATTAGTAGCGATGGAGAAGGTATGACCCCCATTGCCACCAACGACTTTTCTAGTTACACTAAAATTTGCAGTATTCTCTGCCCACAGTTGCTTCCCATCAACTAGAGAAGGCCATTCATTTCTCTACTATCAAACTGATCATCATCTCTCATTGACAATATATTCACTAGTCTAGTTTCCATGCTACATCCATTCCTCTGTTATATGTCATCGGACCAGTCACTGAGCTCACCGTCGCAGAGCAATCCATCGACCAGTTTGTCGATGATTCGAGAATCAGGCAAAAGACGCAGGCAAGGCCACCATGACCACGCACAGCCCTGCTGCTCGAGCTTCTTGAACTCGACGCTCACTGCTGCTGCAAATGCAATCTACCAAAATCGGGGATAATTAGTTGGATTAATCTAGTTAAAATTCCAAATTAAGTGGCAAAATTAGTCTGTAGATGAAATGTTCATATGAGTGCATTCTTTTCTTTTTTCCTATTTGCAGAATTAGCCGCAGCTTGAAATTTAATTGATGCGGGTCATATGACAAGAAATTAATTGTATATTTGTATGTACTTCAAGTATTTAAAATTCTGTTATACTTTAAATTTAAATACCAACGGGTAGTATTAATTCAAAATTATCGTGTTACAAAACTAACCAAAATTATTAACATAGACATTGTCACTTTGAGAAAAATGGAAATTGGGTAAATTACAGAAAACTCCCTGCGAAATTTCTTTCCTTACTAAACTTTTATCATAATTTTACACAACTATCCCATACTGAATTTTCCTTAAATACATAATATATGCTGCGGGCAGAATATTTTAGTTTAATTCGGCAAAAATAGTTGGTTGTTATAAGTTGCAAATGGGGAATTTCTGAGGCTTTCTTTCTGCAAATTCCCAAGTTTTCTTAAACTTTCAATTTAATTTTGTTGCTTAGTTGCTCACCATAGCAAGGCGAACCGAGACGATCTCAAAGTCCTGGCTCTTCCTCGAGCTCTCGATGTAGTCCGCCAGCGACCCGAAAACGGTCGACGCGTCGCCGCCCTCGCCGCCCGCTGGATCGCCCCGTCGCCGTACGACGGCAGTATGCAGAGCCTGGGCTGCAGCACGATCTTCCCGCCCTCCGCCGGCCGCAGCTTCTTTGAGGGTCCTTGCCGGCAACCTCTGGAACCTCGCAGAAGATCGAGCGCCATGCGTCGGCGGTCATTGGAGGAGGAGGAGGAGGTGATCTGGGAATATTTTGTTAGGGTTTGAGAGGTCTTCGTTTTGATGGAGAATGGTCAATTGGAGATGGCTTTGGGGCGACAGTGGACCGATGGGTGTGGTCACTCTCTCATCGGGGCGGAGGTAAGCTTACCCCCGCATAATTTTTCGTCTTGGTCATTATCCTAATTTTATATGAATTCTTGAATTCTTAATATTATGAATAAACTGTATGAAAATATAAAAATAGGTTGTTTCGGTAGTAAAGTATCCTTGATTTCGAAAATAGTAGGGAGATTTGGTAAAATTCTAATATTAAACTTTTAGAGAGTAAATCTCTAAATACTAAAGATTTGGGGGATAAGTATCTAAAACACTCTAAGGTTAATTGTCTTTGTGATATTACTATAGGGGGATTTTGGTACAACCATCTATGTTAGACCTAATGGGGAAAAACCATGCGAATATTTTATTTCACCTGAACCACCTCTTTTTTAAACCAACTATGTGTGCTCATGTGTTAAGCGTTGAAGTGCTTCTGAGCGGTGAAAGGCGCAAATGTCTCGTAGTAATTGCTTCGAAAAAAGCGGACCGCTTTGAAAATGCAGACTACTGGTATATAGAGGATCGCGACTATGATTGCAATCCTAATAAATATGCTCTGCGATCATGATTGCAGTCTTCACAAAAATGTCATTTTTCTGAGTCTTTATAGGACTGCAATCATGATCACAGTCCTTATAAAAATGCCTTTTTTTTTACTCTTTATTAAAACCGCGATCATGACCACAGTCCTCACAAAAATATCATGTTTTTGACTTTTTATTAGGAGTGCGACCATGATCGCAGTTCTCACAAAAGCCGCAATAGCAATTCTCACAAAAACCCTATTCTCAATTGCAATACTGTCCAAAAGGAGACCACAACTCTTCTTCAAGCTTCCGAACGAAAAATCACCAAAACTTTTGTTTTTAATAAAAGACAATAATAAACTCTAATCCTTCTTTTTGTCTTTTACATAAAAATGGCACCAGTATTAATGATCGATATACAATCCAAGCCCCATAATCCATGGATCTGACTCTTTCTGCTATGTGATCGATTCAATTTGATCCCCTCTATCGTCTTGAGATCGATATTGAATAATTCATGGCGCTGAAGCCGCTCGCGGCAAGATTCACCTGCAATGAGAAACACGCTTCCTTCAGGCCAAGCGGTGAAGAACAACGCCTGGATCTGAGAAAAGAGTAAAAAGAGAAACAAAATTATATGGGGAAGGAGGGAGTTGATTTGAGAGAAAATAGGTAAAAATGCTATTTTATTACAATATGCTGATGTGGATGATGCTAAGACTAAAAGAATTGCGCGCTTGAGCTTTTTTTTTTCTAATTAAACTGAAAACTAGGGGCTAGGCAAATAGTTCATTATTGTTTTACTATTCACAATCACCAAACAAATTAATGAATTCAAGATGTCATTATAGCACAGTGATAAAACTTTTTTGCATTAGCAAGAGGGCTGAGGTTCAAATCTTATTTGCACCAGGCTACAACCTATATTTCAAAATAATAATAAATTAATCAAATCAAGGCCATTGTTTTCTTTACTAAATTATGTTAAAGGATTTATAAGAAATTAAATAAAGAAATAATAAGTGAACAAAAAGAAAAAATAGTATATTTCCTTATTCTCACATGAGGTGATCGGATCCCCGACCTTTTGCTGTCTTATTCGTGGTGTTTGAGGAATCCGCGCTGACTCAACGCGAATGCACACAATTTTTTTGAGGGCGTGTTTGTTTGCCCCAAAAATAGGCAGAAGTGGTTTTTTTGGCTACTGTTCAGTGGGCCCTATAGGGTTTCCCCGCCAAATTTTGATTATTTGCCAGGAAAGCAAAACTCAGGAAAAGAGCTGCCACATCAGCTTTTTGTCTTGTCAGTTTTCCACCGTTGGGGGAGAGAAAATGCCCCAGTTTCTGACATTCCACACCGAAAACATTTTCGTTGCCTCTCTTTCCCTTAGAGTTACTCTCCTCTCCCACCACTTCAACTATCCAGACTTCTATCCTGCCCCTGCCATCCCATCCCCTCTTATCTCTCCTGCCGCCGTTCTCCCTCCTCCTGCCGCGAGCCATTCTCCTCCCTCTCCCCGCCCGATCACGGTCTATTAGGGGTTCTCGCTATCTCCCGCAACCTCAACCTCCCTCTTTCTTGCCCGTGCCTGCCATCCTGACGTGGTCACGTGGGACAAAGGGGGATTTAGGGTTTGTCGGGGGATTTTGGTGGGATTAGGGAAGAACAAGGAATTGGGAAAATGGATATACTCAGGATCATAACCTGGACCTTGGCTTCACCACTTGATTCGATTTAATTTATGAGATTAAACCAAAATACACAAATTTCTATCGAAAAACAAAATTTTAATCAGTTCATCATAACTTCAAAATTTAATACCTGGCTATATATAGCTTATAATACGCGAACAATACGTGCAATTATTGATACAGTCAAATCTATCTAAATCTAATTCAAATTAATTGTAAATCTCAATCAAATCTACTCAAATCTTTTCTAATCTAAATTCTAAATCTTGATAAATCTTAGCCATTTGATTTTCCTATTATTCTCTCCTGCTTGAAAACATTCATCCTCGGACCCCGATGAATGTAGTTGTAGGTACAAGATAAACACGATCGGGTGGAACTGAACCGCATCACGAATTTTAATCAGACCAAGGTGGTGGTCAGGGAATCAGCACTGATGCGTCATGACTGAACCAAGGTGGTGGAGGTGAAACTGACTTTCGTGACAAACCGTTTGTAGTCGATGGTAGCTCGAACAAAATACATGCAACATAATAAAGCAACTCAACTCCACTGAAAACTAACCCACATACAGAAGCACCAATTTCCTGTGATTCTGTCTCCTGTAGAAAGATTTACAATGGGTCATAGATGTCAGGCGATCTCGAGGCTAATAAGGCCCTTATAACTGTCAAAGATGGCACTAGCTCTATGGTAGGCTATGCTGATCTAAAGATTCTTAATAAGAGACTCTTTCACTTTTGACTCTTCCATTTCTGATTCTGGTTCTGGTTCTGAATCTTTAACAACTTTTGGCTATGGCTCATCGATAACTTCTGGCTCGGCAAGAATTGGAGGTTCTAGATTTGCGACAACCTTTACAACCTGGTTTGTTAGAAGCTTCTGAATGCCATCTATAGTCTCTCGAAACTCAGTGAAAAAATCAACCATTGATTGCTTTTCAGGTTCGGGCTTTTATTCATCATTAGGCTCTTTGCAATATGCCTCAAATATATAAAGAAAGTGTGAAGCATACATAGTACGAAGAAGATTTTGTAAGACAAATCAACGTCAACAGGAACTATAGCTTTCTTTTCACCACCAATAAGTCTGTTTAATCATCTTCATTTGAGCATAATGACACTTCTGTTCAGTGACTTCAGTCAGGGAGAAATAACTGAAGAATTCTTCAAGATTATTTTTCCACTTCTCATACCCATCAGAATCAGTGTTTAAATGTCGGATATCAGGGAAATGTCGGATGTCGTAATCGGATGTCAGATTCGGATTCGGAGATATTTCGGGGCCATCTAGTAAATTTCGGACGTCATGACGGATAATAAATATATATCCTAGATGTCTTAAACAATGTAATTTTAAAATTCTTATCAAAATAATACATACACAACTTATGCAAAACTACATAAAATATGTTTAGGATAGTTATTCTTAACTTAAACATTTTGTATAAATTCACTAATCCATTGTTAAAATTTCTCAATTACTCCAACTTTCAAGATCAATCAACATAATGGGTTTTCCTGAAATGTCGACCGACATTTCGGGAAAATGTCGGCCGACATATCGGATTTTTCCCGAAATGTCGGCCGACATTTTCCAAAACGCCATTTCAAATGCGGGTGGGGATGTCGTGGCGGTGAGAGCTTGAAAACGAAATGTCGGCCAACATTTCGGAAATGTCGGCCGACATTTAAAACACTGATCAGAATCATGAGAATCTCGAAAATACAGGATAGCGGCATACATATCCCGTTTAACTTTCTTTTTTCACATTCAGTATGTATGTATCTACCACAAAAGTAAAAGCCTATGAAAAAAATTCAGTGCATAAAGATCAGAAATTATCCAAGAATCTCAATGGCTCGAACTGGACGCAAATCAGACTGGAAATGAGGGCCCGAAACATGTCTCTTCTGCTGCACGAATAGTGCGATAACAAACACGGGCTTATGGAGATCAGATCTGCTATCCAATGTCGTAAACTTTTTCAGTATCTCCGAGATTCAGTTACACATCCAACGCTTCAGAAGAAACTCGAATCAGACTCCGAACGGGCCTGAACAGGCTTTGAACTGTGACTATGCTATGCAGTGAACAATGACAGCTCAGAGTAGCCGATGGCGTCAGCAACAACATGGATGATGTCAGCAAACAACTTAGGTGACATCAGCAAATGACTTGTGTGACATCAGCAATTAGCCGATGACATCAGCGGCGCTTCTCAGCGGCTCTGGCGGCTTAGTAGGTCAGATTAGCCTTGGACTAGGTCGGGCCGTTAACGGGTTTGACAACTTAAACCCAATTCAAAATTGAATTGGGTTAGGAGATCTAAACCTACAACCTATTTAGTTTCCTCCTTTCTTCCTCACCTGATTGCTTGCTGCTAAAGTTTGAAACCTAGGCGGGTGGCGACGGTGTCGCGCGGAGGAAACAAAGCTTCCGACGAGGTTGGCGATGTCTGCGAGGTACAACGAGGAAGATAAAGAAGACAACGAAGGCGGAGGGATGAGGCGATGGGCTGATGGCAATGAAGAAGATAAGATCAATGGAGAATTGTAAAGGAAGAAAACGTCGACATAGATCGAAGGAGTTGTGATGACGAAGGGACGAAGATGAGGAGGCAGCAATGGCAAGATTGACGAGGTATCGCAGCTAGGTCGACGACGGTGGAGGGCGTCAGCCTTCTGGTGATCTCGGCGTTCTCGTTGGCAGTGCTGTAGGATTAGGACAACTTCGGAGGATGTCGTCGGCGAGGTGCTGTAGGCGGGGGAGACGATGAAGGCGATTATGTGATGATGAAGATGCGGAGGAAGTTGATGCAGGCAGTGAAAAGTAACGTCGTTAATGTTCACGGGACAATGTTTTTGCTCTTTTTGAATTTTCTTTTCTTTTTTATTTTTTCTAGAACTTCAGCTCTGATACCAAGCTGATGTGGGACAGAGGGGAATTTAAGGTTTATGGTGGGATTTTAATGGAATTGGGAAAGAAAAGGAATTGAAAAAAAAGATGTGATTATGGATCGTAACTCAGATCTTGACTTCACCACCTGATTCGATTTAATCTATGAGATTAAATAAAAACACAATTTTCATCAGGAAATAAATTTTTAATCAATTCATCATTAACTTTAAAATTCAATATCTGGATATATATAGTCTACAATAGTGCACCATAAATGTAATTATTGATAAAATCAAATTTAACTAAATTTAATTCAAATTAATTCTAAATCTCAATCAAATCTATTTAAATCTTTTCAAATTAAATTCTAAATCTTGATTAATTCTAGCCGTTTGATTCCCCCACACATCCCTTCTCCCCCTCTTGCCGCTGATCTCCCTCCTCCCACCGCGAGCCCTCCCCTCCCTCTCTCGCACCTCCAATCTCTCTTATAGGGTTACTGAAGCTTTCCCGCTGCCTCAACTCCAATCTCTTCATTCCCACCTTCTGCCTTTCCCACACCGTCTCTCTCGCAGCTGATCTCCCTGTTTCCGCTGCGAGGCTGTCCCTCTCCCTCTCTTACACCACTGAGAATGGATTGTTGCCTCAACTTCTTTCTCTTGTCACTGATCTTTTTTCTCCTGCCGCCTACTTTCCCCTCTTGCTCTCTCTCGCTGCTGAGATCCCTCTATTGCCGACGTGAGACCGTGGCTATCCATCTCTCACAGCTCGATCTTGCCATCTTGCTATCTATCGCCACTGCAATTTTCCTCGCCGTGGTCTCCTCAATGACACAGAATCTCTCCTGCGGCGACACAGAGAGTATCCCCCTCCCCAATCTTCTTTCCCTGGCGGCGATGCAGAGATTCCCCCTCCCTAATCCCTTCTCCCAGTTGCGACACAGAGATTTTCCTCCCTCTAAGCCCCGCGGAGAGAGAACGCCCCGAAATCACAGGTTGTGCCATCTTAAGTATGATTTCACTGCCTCTCAGCCTCGCCACCGTGCTATCCTCGTCGCCGCCACGGTTCTCCTCGCCTCCTTGCTAGGCACTCTAGTTATAAGGTAAAAAATTAGGCTTAGATTGTGGGCATCATTTCTAGTGGGGGGCGGGGTGAACTTGTTGGGTGATCATTGCTAGAGATGTTGCTGGTGAGTTGGCAAATTGTGAAATTTGTGCATGTTCAAAATGTGGGGCTTTTTGTTCTATTGGTAGACTGTGATGAGATTCTGAGCCTTTTTTAATTTAATTTTTATGCATTTGGATTGGAGAATGCTAGTGAATGCTGCGAATGGGTCTCTTCTTTGCGCTACTCATCGCCACCACAGGTTATAGAAAAACATTTCTTTTTATTGTCATTTTTCTTGTTTGTTGGCCAGAAAATGGGTTGAAATGAGGGTGGTTCAGCTTTGTTTTTATCATCACCTATCTTGTGTTATTATTGTTGCAGTGGCAGTTCGCTTGTTGGGTGGCTATCACGATTCTGGGCGAATATGATATAATCTTCCAACTCTATACTCTATTAGTTAAATTTATAGATTTATTGGGATTGGTTGGAGTTGGTTGGGTAATGAAAATGTGTTGCTTTGATGAAATTTGTGAGACTTAAAATTGATTCTAATTGATGAATTTCTGTGTTTGATGATGAAAATAGTTACTTAATGATTCCAATTGATCAAATAGTCTTGTATAATGCACAAACAATGGCATGGGGCGGGAGAGATCGAGTAACCCTAACGGGAGAGTAAAAGCAGCAAAATTATTTTTTAGTGCTTGGTTGTCAGAATTCAGGGCATTCTCTCACCTATGGAGGAAAACTGGCATCCCAAATTTCTGATAGGGGACATGTGGTAATATATGAACACAGGATGTCGGGTTTCATGACTTTCTAAAATTTTGGTATAACTCATGTCTGGTATCACAGACATTATCTTGTTTGACTGAGGCGACGATGAAAGCCCAATATATAATATAGCAACCAACAGTTGTAAACTAATAGGATGGCTATATATTTATTGGAATATAACTTCTAAGCTTCTATGGTTAAAGTTTAGACTGTGATGAGAGCCCCATAATGACTGAGTTAGCAGCACAAATTTAGTGCTTTGGATGACTGGTAATGACAATTGAAGGCAGTTTTAATTCTAAAATCTGAAGTTTTTCATTCCAATCATTTGCAAATTCATAATTTACTTGATGAGTACTGTGGTGGAGATTTTCTGATACAATTGATTGGAGAGTCGACCTCACACCACAAGAGAATGAGTCTCTCGATTTTTCTGTGATAATTAAAGATTTCAGCACAGTAAACAGATGGAGACAGAGAATTTTATGTGAAAATTCAAATTGAAAAAATCACGAGGAGGAGGAAGATAATTAACTATGATCTCAAGATTACAATGAATTCTACTGAATATTCTTGCGTTTACAACTTCTCAGATGCTATCTTTTTTCTCGATGGATGTCCAGGTGCATAAATACTCTGTAGCTTGTGATTGAGGACGCAGATATTTTAAATCTCCATAACCACATGATTTGCATGTTGCGATTTTTTCGTAACTGCTCAGATAAGAGTGCCTAATTATTGAGTGTAGAGATATCCGTCACTATCCATAGCTGTCCCACTAAAATAAGGGCGCTGAAACATTTAGAACGTGGGGATAATTTGACGGCGTAACGGACTCCGTCAATCAAAAAAATCTTACCGCTGAGCTGTATCCAGCGTGGAGGCGGTAGTTTTCACGGAGGGCTTTTGCTGTTGGAGTCGAGGCTTCTGACTAGTGGGATGGTTCTATCCGAGTTGAATATCTGGGTGAATGCCTGGATAAATATGGTCAGAGAGGGAGCTAGTAATTGCGAATGTCGGAGAGGGACTTGACAGTTGCGAATGTCAGAGAGGGATCTCGGGTCGGAGGGGGATTTGACAGTTGCGAATGTCAAAGAGGGACCTCGAGTCGATTGTGGACTCGGGGTAAGGTCTGAGGCTTTCTCCTTGGTCCCGCAATGGCCCACCTGATATGTCGAGTTTGTTATTCACTTGAGATGCTTCTGATGCGGTGGGACACATGTCACGATCTTGACGAGAGTCAAAATCTGACCACTATAAGTACAATGGAGGAGCAAGTCAGATAAATAGAAGAAAAAAGGAGAAACATGACTACAATATGTTTCTCACACTATCTAAGTTTTTTGAAAGTTTTTTTGTTTTATATACAAATTTTCAATTAATTTCTTAATTTCATCATCTTGTTGGATGTTCTACTCATTGTATGTAACTTCACTCTCTTGGTTATTTTCACCGGATCATCAAAAATAATTGTACTCTCTTAGGATATTTTTTGCACATTCTCAAAATATTTTACCTTTGTTTTTCCCAAATCTGCATCTTTTTAGTGGTGTTGTAAGCCCATAGTTGCAAGTTTTTGTAGTTGATGTAATGTCCGTACTTGAATCGTTGCTCATAGCTGTAATTAACACCTATTTGATTAATTTTTCTCCTGAAATTGGATGAAATTTGCTCTCTACTGGATCTTTTCTGACAAGAGAGGGAAACTGCTTTCTGATCTAAATCCTTATAGCACCCTTTTCTTTTTCTTTATTGTTTTGCAACACCCAAACATCCCTTATAAGGGTTGTTTGGGTGCTGTTGGGGGCCTCTTGCTTGTTGGGCTCTCTTCAGACCATTGCTGGGTTTGAAATGGAGTTTATTTGCTTGGTTTTGAAATTTTGTCCTATTAAAGGTAAATTATAACTCTATTTTGAGTGGTAACCATATCTTGGTGGAGGGCCTATTATATATTTGATTGTTGCTTTATTGGGTGGTTGCTTGCCTCTGTTGGCTGGTTGTTTGCTATTCTGTTGCATGGTTGCTTGCTGCTCTCTGGCTGCTTGGCTTGTTCTCTGTTGGTTGTTGATTTGTTGGCTGCTTAAATTTCAGCTCAGAAAAATATTTTCCCTCTATTTACCTCTGTTCTATTTTTTTTGGGGTCAGTTTCCCGCTTTTGTAAGGGTGATGACCATATCTTGATGGAGGAGCTATTATATCTTTGCTTGTGAGGCCCATGTTGATTTTCCTTGGTTGCATTTCCTTCCCAGTCAAACAAGGGTGATAATGAAAAGAAGCTGAACCCACCTCTTTCCACTCCATTTCCCTCCTAACAAACAAGAAAAAGGGCAAGAGGGGAGAAATACTTTTCTGTCTTGTACTCTGATACCACCCTTTTCTGAACTTTGCTTTCCAATAGCCAAACAGGCCCTGAGTCGAAAGGGTCTGTGTGGGCCCCATAATTTTGTCTTGACTTTTAGTAGCTGTCTGATTGCGATTGTACGTTAGTGTTTGATTGGTGATTCCGAAAATGGATGATATTTCAAAGGAGACCAGCTAGCCACGTAAGCTCTCACTATCCTCAATAATAACAATTTTCTTTTGAAAGGGACCAAAAAACAAAAGTCACCTTTTGTTTCTTTTTTGATTTCATATTAGAAGTCAGAATAAAAGGAAACCAAATAAAGAAAAATGAAAATTCTGTGCAGTCAATTTAGGCAAAAGAAATGCATTTGGGCCTCAAGAGTTGGGCTAACATTTTATGGAGTAAGTAGAAAATGTAATAGAGCCCAAAAAATAATGGGCTGAAGCAATGTCCAGACACCAAAGTCCACTAGCTGGCAAGTAGATGACACAAGTTAACTTTTTTAAAATTTCCCTTTTTGAGAGAGAATTTTTCTAGAGTAATGAATAGAGTGAAGTTCTAAAATATAGGTAAATGTCATCATATAGGAAATATTGTAAAAAATGGTTTAAGAAAACAAAAGAAGTGTCATGTATCATGGTAGAATCAGACATTGACTGTAACACCCCGTTCCCGGAATACGTACTTAGATACATATTCTGATTTTTTATCGTATTTTTGATTTAGCTTTGTATTTATTTTTATTTTATTATTATTTGTGTGATTGTTTTGTATTAGATCCGGATTCGTGGACTCGAAGTCAGCCCTACTCTGAACCGGGACCCGATCCTAGCGTATTGCTCGATTTGGTCTTCCCGATAGACAAATTCGACCGATTTCAGTTTCAAACATCGTTTTCAACATTTTAAATTTTTCATAATTTTTTGAAGATTTTCAGAATTATTTACAAAATCTTCAAAACCGGTGTCGATCGTGTCGCTTACCAATTCCCGATTTTTAGTTTTCAAATGGAGTTGAATTTTAGAAACGGCTTTCACAGTACTTCTTAAAATCTCATTTCTATTTAAATATATATTTTGAGACTTTTTGAATTAATCAAAATTTGACCGGTTTTGGTGTCGACCGGTATCGCAGAAAGATTCCAGAATTTTTAATTTAAAAATCAGATTGAATTTCTCGAATCCGATTTCACCTAACATCTTAAAATAATATTTTCTATTTTTGAGAATTTTTCAGAACGTTTCTGAAACAGTCAATTTTTACCCGATTTAAATAATAATATAATTTCTTTTCTTGCTTTTTTCCTTCTCCACTCCTCTACTTAATACTCCCATTTTATCCTATTAATTAATTATTTAATAATATATTTAATTTCAATTTTTCAAAATTTCTTTTCTTTTCTCATTTTCTTTTCTTTTCTTCTTTCCTTTTTCTTCTTCTTTTCTTTCTTCCTTCTTCACTGCTCCCCTGCCTCCTCCATCCTCTGCCGACTTCAACCCCTCTCTTTTCACCGTACCCCACCCCCATTCCTCTCTCTTTTCTCACTCTCTCTTCCTAATTAAATCCTCTATCTCTCTTACTCTCTCAATCTTCCCTCTCACCATCTCCTCCCCTCCTTTCTCTCCACCGCCGCCACACCCGTAGCCGCCGGCTAGCGCGTCGCCGCCGGCCTCCCCAGGC
Organism: Agave tequilana; assembly: GCA_038442645.1. NCBI lineage: Eukaryota > Viridiplantae > Streptophyta > Magnoliopsida > Asparagales > Asparagaceae > Agave > Agave tequilana. The sequence goes on along the minus strand of JAVJIF010032427.1, from coordinate 37,429 downwards.
CGGCGTTGCCTCCCCCAACCCCCTCTCCTCTTCTCCACCCCTTCTTTATCTACCACCTTCCCTTCTCTAATTTCTCTCAAATCCATCACCACCACCATCATCATCTTCAAAATTCACCACCACCTCCTCCCAATCACCACCAACCCACCACCACTACAAAACCTACACCATCACCATCTCCTCCCCACTTTCCGCCACAACAACCACCACCACAAACACCCATCACCATTAATAATCACCAACACCATCTCAACTTCAACCACAAAAAACCCCTCCCCTTCCTCCCAGGGGCCAGCCGTCGCGCCGCCTTCCCCTCTGGCTGCGTGCCGCCCCCCAGTCGCCGGCAGCGGCCCGCAGCCGCCTGGGCTTCCCCCTCTCCTCCCCTTTCTTTCTTCCTTTCTTCCTTTCTTTCTTTTATTTTTCTCTCTTTTTCCTTGCTTTTTCTTTCTTCCAACAATATCTTTCTCTCTCCCCAGTTTCGCTCTCTCCCTGTATCCCTCTCTCTTATTCTCTCTCTCTCTTCCCCTTCCTATCTCATTCTCTCTCAAAAAAAGAAAAAATAAATAATAATAATTAATAAAATAAATATGTATATATTTTAATAATACTGGTGGTGTACATGCGTTTTGGGACTCCAGTATTTCGCGGGATTTTCTGATGATTTAGGTGAGTACATATTCCTGGTTTTGCGAGTACCTTTTTTGGGATTGCGAGTACTTATTTTTATTCTGGGTGGGTGCCTGTATTATATTTGGGCGATTGTATATTTATAATGCATGGGCGTATGTATATCTGGTGGTATTGTATAATTATGGGTGATTGACTGTATCTGTGTATTGGCTCTTGTACCAGTGTATCAGTGGTTGTATCGTAGGTGATGTTTGTACTTGTGGCGAATGGTTGTACTAGTGTAGACGATACTGTATTTGTGGGACTAACAGTGGTCCTGGTTGCAGGAGAAGACCGTCAGGACAAATGTCCTCTCCGGTATGCGCTGTCCTGAGAGACCACTTCTTAGGCTGCCCAATGGGTTGCCTTATACCCTTCAAGTTTAGTGGTAGCTTTGGCAGAGTGGTTTCGCCTACTCAGCCCTCGGGCTGGACTATCCAATAGACTTCGGTCTACACCTACGGGTTTCGTGATAGCCCCGCTGCGAGGTTAACCGATTTACAGTTCTCTCGTTATTATTCTCCTATTTTTATGTGTGCTTGTGCGGTACTAATATCTTATGCAGATACATCCTCAGCCTTCTGGCCCTATTAGCCTTTTTGGACTCTTGCCTACTCCTCGAAAGGGTGCGCTTAGACCTTCTAGGTCTCTCTTTTGCTTTGCCTGGTAGACGAGCTTAGCATTCAGCATTTTACCGTGAAACTTGCCCGAGCGTAGCTACGTCGTGGTGTTAGCAGAGTGCTCATACACCGCTATGTCACGTGTGTTGGCTCCGTCGCGTGCATGTTAGCATCTATCACTGCTAGTAGCTTGACCCCAGCTTTGAACTCAGTTTTCGGACTTTACCTTAGGGATCTCTATCAGCTCTGCCGGTAGGTGAGCTTAGCGCTCTGCGCTTTATCAGCTAGCTCCGTCGCGAGCATGGCTACGCCATGTACGACAGCATAACGGTTATACGCTGGCTTCGTCACGTGCGTCTAGTTGTGTTGCGAGCGTGGCTATGCCATACGCGAAGACCCAACATTGTTACACTGGCTTTACCGTAGGCGTTTAGCTTCGCCGTGAGTATGGCTTCCTCGTGAGCGTTAGCTTGGTGTTCATACGTCGCTTCGCTACATGCGTTAGCCCCGCCGTGCGGGTTTAGCCTAAAGCTGCACGCTAGCTCCGCCGTGTGTCTAGCATGATATACTGCTAATACGGTCTAGCTATGCTCTCGCCCTTCTTAGCTTCGGTTGCTTTTAACCAATTCCAGCTTTGCTTACCCACTTGTCTATTCATCTTGCTTGTCTATACAATTCAACTTAACCCTACTTGCTCGCTTGACCGCTTATCTGATCAACTCTGTCTAACCCGTATTATCGGTTGTCTATGCAGTCCTGTTTAGTTTTGCTTGTCAGCTTGTCTCGTTTTACCGGGCCTTATTTGTCTGCTTGCCTGTTCTCCTACTTGCCTGTCCAATTCAATCTCACTCCGTCTGGTTGTTTGATTAATTGTTTAATATTTTATTGTTATGATTATGATTGTGAAGAGTTTGAAATGTCCTTTTACATTGTTTCATATTCTAACTTAAGTGATCGGTTGCTCGATTTATATTGTGACACTGTGCTTACTTATACAGTTTACATTGTTGAGCATTACCTGTCATCTGATATCGACACATGGTACTTAACATGTTATCACTTGACATCCCACACCTGATATATTAATCACTTGACTTATGATTATCACATTTACGAGAATCTAATTATTATATCCTGTTACATACAGTAATTCTGTATCTTTAGTACTTTTGTACTCCTCTAATCCCTGTATCATGCTCCTGCTATTCCCGTGAATTGATAAGTACATAAAAGTTGTAATAATTGGACAACTTACACTGGGACGGTGGAAAACTGATGACATCAATAAGTACGTCTTCATAATGGTTTGATGTTGCAATATTATTCAGAATGACCTGAGGCCACAAGTGTTCTGGTGGGGTGTACTGGCACCCTGACTGATTCCATTCCTGTTCCAGGGCATACAAATAAGACCCTTACAGCCTAGCAGTTGGGATTGGAGACCAAACCCAATCACGTGAGGCCGTTGTCCCGGGTATGCAGGGGGCCCATTATGAACATGATACATTGATCTCCCAACAGTTTCCAATAATTTAATTCGTCTTATTCATGTGTGAATGTAGGTGAACCTGTAACGCATACCAAATATATGGATCGAATGAGTCCTAATAATAATAATTTAATAACTGGTTGTTATGCTGCTAACACCTGTACTGACTACCGACCACCGACGCTTGATGTGTGACACCAGACATTATCCTGTACTAGCTATAACTTAATTGTTAATAATAATAATAATAATGTCAGGAGCGGGTGTTATTGAGTCATTCCCTCATACAGACAATGATATCCGCGTATCAAAGTACGAATGTGTTCCGCTGGATGGTAGACTCCAGTGTGAACGACCAGTGGTATGGGACACTGAAAGGAAGTGATCATAATAACATACGACACTGATCGTTATTGTTATACGATTAACTTATTCCACTCGTCACTTGTATATGTGTGTGTGTATATATATTATTTGTGACATAATGATTACTGCAGACATATACATTTATTCTGTTACTCTGAGGGCTACTCCGGTTGTATGAACTCAGATGATGGCGACATGGAGTATAGGGTATATATATGAGGGTTTTCTTGTGTGGATTATCCCCTCGACGTATCAATTTCATAAATCCAAAGTCTGAGCTTGTATGCTAGTTTTGTCCACACTCGTATTTAATACAATACCTGAAGTCTCACTGTATGCTTATGTGTACTTATGCTTTCGATTCGGTTCCAGTACATGCTTTCTTTATTTGGATTTATTGATATACATGTATTTATTGGATTTTCGGGTTTTGTACCGACTTCAGATTTCTCGTTTAAGCTTACTGGTGAATGCATGTACCCGAATGCCTGAATCACATCACTTGATCATGTACACGTGTGTTGTATGTGCACGCCATTTGGTTTCATCTTACATACTCGTTGGGTAGCTTTCTGACTCCCCTGAACCTTCATGTCCAGATTCTGGATCTTGGATCGTATTGGGATCCCCGTTGCTGATCAGAGTGGCGCAACCGAAGCGTGGATCATTGGTGGACCATCTGGAGTCTTTTCTTTCAGACCCCCTACTCGGCTCTAGAATTTTCCTGTTATGACTCTCAGTCTCCTTTTGTACAGTTCATTCATTATTGTATTTCTTTTTGTATTCTCGCATTTGCGCCATATCGGTGATGTAACATTCATATAATATTATGTCACATCTTGTGATAACTCTGTAATCGTACTCATATGTTAGAATGTTTAATGCACCACGTACTTCCGTACTCTGATTCTTGCATGTACTGATGCTTAGCATATATATGTGAAATTTTTTTTAACCTACGTTATACGTCGCAGTAAGGTCTCCGTATCCACGGGATCAGGGCGTTACATTGACCATGCTAATAATCATGACTGTCTGTTGTAATGGCATAATTTATCTCATGCTTTCTGTTAGTGGCCATTTTATTATTGAGCAAATTGCTCTAATCAAGTTTCTTTGGGCCATGTAGTGGTAATTAGTGTTTAGCTTAGTGGTTCACTTTATTGTAATGCTTGATTTATCACTCTTCAAGCTTGCCACATGGTCTTATAGTTATAGACATAAGTTAGCTTTTGTTACAATTGTTTGTTCATGGAAAGACCAAATTGTGTGTGTGTAATCATAAAAGAATTATTGGTATTTAAGTCGCATATTGACTATGTAGATCATTATACAAACACTTAAATAGTTTCAGATTCAAGACTCAATTAGAGGTTTCTCCTTCTTCAAGGTTCAATTAGATTTTGAGCCATCATCCATGCTACGTGCAAAAGAGACTTGCTGAAATAATATTTGGGTTATCTCCACTGAAGATTAGCTAAGAGTCTGTCATGAATTTAAAAAAAGTTATAAAAACATTAAATTTAAAGCTGGTTCAATCTTGTAATTTCATTATGTCATCATGGATGGTACACCTTAATCTTCAGTTCCAGTACCTTAAAGTTATGACTTCACTATCATAACATTTAATCATTTGCATGAGTTATATCACTCCAAACTCTTCACTCTTTATTCCTCATTCTTAGCTATTATAACAGTCTCATAAGATCAATACGTAGATTGCAAATTCACAACAAAATACCGTCTAAAACACAACACACAGGAAAACAATATAATTTGAGAAGATGTCTACTGAAGTGCATAATACTTCAGTTGTGCTCAGGTGAAGGACCTCTGTGTGTAGAGGGGGAGTGGCGGACATCTTTCACTTCGGGAAGTCCTCTTTCCTGCCCATCCATCCGCCATAGCTCGAGTTACAACACCAACAAGAAATGACAGGAAAGAAAGGAGTAAGTGGTAATCAGTGCCACTTACAGTATCAGACCTCAACTGTGGTTTCTCTCCATCTGCAGTAAATTGATTTAATTAGTTTTTTGTTTTGAGAGAAAACTGTGATGTAGAACCCCTGGTTTCAATAAAAAGAACTTAAAATGAAACATCTCCAAGTTAAAAGGGGTACACACAATATGTGAAACACTCGCATAATCTGATCCCTCGAAAGAAACGAAAAGAAAAATTTAGTGATATACAAGGCAATGAATATTAGCTTTTCTTGTACCTTTTTTCTCACAGTTCCTGCCACCTCTGACAAGTTCAAGGGGATAGATGAACCCCAGTCCTTGAGCTGCTGAGCAAGGTTGACCATGGAGTGGAGTGATGGCCTTTTGCTTTGTTTCACTGATTCTGACCTTAATGGGCTTTTATAACAAATGAGGTTTAAAGTCTAGTGGCAGAGATTAGTATTGGTAGGACAGCAAACCATTTGAAAAATTCTAATATGTTGTGTTTGTTTAGTGCAGTAATCGCGGTTAGTCCACCAATTAGGGTAGCGGGGTGACTAATCTCATGTCATTTTTCTTGACACTTGGTAATATTAGTGGTTTATTTAGTGCTCAATGGAGGATTATGGTACTTGCAGAAACATCAGTTAAATAATGTTATTGCTAATGATTTCAAGGACCCTTTTTCTCCCTTCTAGTTTCTTGATAGAATATATGATGATTGTTGATATTGAGGGCCATGTACCAAATATTCAAATAGGTCTTATGAGACGAGTTTAGTTCCATCTGGTAGACTGCAAACCTCGGGTTAGATTAGCATTTCTCTTGTGTAAATCTTCTCTTGGTCTTGGATCTTATATTAGGGTGATTGTGCGCATATGTTGTATGCTTTTGTTTCATTAGCTCTCCTGTGTTGAGATAAGATGGCTTAATTATGCTACTTCTTTCTTAAATAAAAAATTTATACAAACATTTAGTTAAAAGTTTGTTCAATCTTGTAATTTCATTTATGTCATCAAGGAACATTTTAACCTTCACTTTCGAGAACTGTGGCTCTTTTCGCCACCATCTCTGGTCATTATTTCACCATCATAACATTTGATCCAGATATATTATACGGGTTATGGCAACATTCACATAATAACAATATATAGATGACCATCAACTGGATAATTGAGGAGATATACACAGAATTGAAAAATATTCAGTTGTGCTTTGGTGATTCTCCGTGCTGATAGCCGGGTCCGCCTGGGCCTCCAGAAACTCCTCTTTCCTGACCATTACCCATCAGCCATAGCTCAAGTTACAACACAACAAAAAATGAACAAGATTGAAAGAAAGAAGAAGAAGGTACTGAGTGCTACTTACGGTCACAGATCCCAAATGTGGTTCTCTCCATCTGCAGCACCTCATTAAAAAATCATGCAAAAATAACTTAAACATAGTTTCCTCAAAGTAAAAGCGAATGAAAGTTTTGGTAGCTAGTATCTACCTTTTCTCTCGTAGTTCCTATTACCACCACCTTTGATAAACTCAAGGAGATAGAAGAAGCAGTCCTTGAGCTGCTGGGCAAAGCTGGCCATGAATTGGACTTTGCCTTTAGTTTGTTTCACTGAGTTTGCTACCCTTTAGGCTCTATGAGCTTTTATAGTAGATGATGTTTGAAGTCTAGGGCGGCAAAGATTAGTGTTGGTAGGACAGTAAATCATGTGAGAAATTCTCATATCTTGTGCTTTGTTAGTGCACACAAATGGAAAGTGATTGTGGTTAGTGCAGCAATTAGGTAGTGAGGGTGTCTAATCTCATAGCATCTTTTTTCTTCAGACTTGACTTGTGATATTGCTAGTTTATTAGGTTCTAATGGAGGGTCATGGAGACAGGGGATGTAAGGGACTTCCCATTTTTTACTTGCAGAAGTATCATATCACTTGGTTATTTTTGAAGGGACATGATGCCATTGCTGATGATTTTATTCTTCCTTCTTTTCATGATAGAATATATCGTGATTATTTTCTTTTAGACGTAAAGTGGAGTATAAGTACCTGTTTCATTAAGAAAATAATAATGAAACAAAGTACAAGAGTAGGAGGGAAGCCGATAAGTGTTGAGACTCAATGTTGTGCATCTAATCAAACATACAAATAAGTGTTATGAGATGAGTTTAGTTCCTCATTGAGCAGAGTGGAAGATAGCAAGTGGTAAACCAAGTGTGTACCAAATCTATTAGTCGCTTCATCAACTTTAATGAGCCTACTGTAATTGAAGTTTAATGGCAAAACATAGAGTGAAGAATGCCCTAAAACAAACTCACACTTAATTGCTTCATCTACAATTTCACTATTTTACATTACATTAATCTTCAATTACAAATATGATAGTGTTCACTAGTACATTATCTGCTAGTACATGATGAACTTAAGCTTTGTTTCACATACCACCACATAGTCATCACTCACTCATGAAAACAACGTTTGAACCACTCTTAAAACAAAAGTCAAGCTAAAAAGCCATCTAGAGAAAATAAAGCACTGAAGGGCAATACAAAGCCATCACAATCACCCAAGCTGAAAAGCTTACAATCAACTCAGTGGTCTTTCCACCAGGGGGGCTTTTTGCCACTGGGGGACTTGGTCCTCTTGCCCTCACTTCAAGAACTCCTTTTTTCTAAACCATCCATAAACCGTACTTAGGCTTAAGCCAAACTACCTGCTTCACATAGTTGTGATGATGAAGTAAAAATAGAGGAATTTCTAAAACCTGATTGGCACCGAACCAAATCCCTCTTCATCTACAGTTCCAAGAAAAAACATAGAAATTTTTTTGTAATTTTCTCTAGAGAATAATGAGAAGATTTTTAGGTATATTGTGTACCTTTATCCTGAGAGCTCCTATTAGTCCAATCCTTGAGATGTTCATGGAGGTAGAAGAAGCTGTCTTCAAGCTGTTGGACAATTGTGGCCATGACAAAAATGGTGTTTTCTTAGATGTAGGTTGATTTCTATCTCCTTACTTCTTCCTCTAAGTTGGGCCAATGAGAAGTTTAAAGGGAAGGCACACATTGGTAGAAGAGCAAACCATGTTGAATTTCAACTATTTATGCACATTGAAGGAAGGTTCTTCCATGTGTCAATGGATGATGGTGGCTGAAAATTGTGTACTAGTTAAATGAATACTTCACCATGTGGAATATAGTCATAGCTACATGGAAGTTTCTGTAACCAATCTGATTGCTGCCATGACATAATGTTTCTTTGTTAAATTTCAATTTGTTTTTCTTTTCTCTTCTCTTTTCTTTATTTTTCTTAAAAGTAGGTCCACCTAATCGAGTGCCCAGCCTGTGATTCTAATCTTGGATCTCCTTGTCCCCTTGTCTCCCATTTTTCATTGTACTAAAGTCCTCTTGGCCTCCTCATTTCTTTTCGCTTCATCTTTTTAAGAAACGAATTGATGAAATTTTGTGGCCTTAAATATTTGAATACTGGACTGAAGTTTACATAGTATTGAGACTTTTTTAAATATAAGATGGGTCCCTTCTACTCTCTGTCAGTATAGAGGAGAAAATTCCTCTCGTTATGTTGTTTGGTATCTCTTGAACTTGTGACCGAACTTTTTGGCGTAAGTCACATGCCTTGCCGACTCTTTTCAAGTTCTTACGTTAATGGGGATTAGATGCTATGTTTGATATTAAACTAGAGGTGTGACACTTGATTTAGGTTGCTCCAAGCTTTGTGAGAAAAAATGAAGAAGTTTTTGAACTATAATGTGCAGAACAATGACGATTTACTGACATAAAATTTGAATTATGATGTGAGATGGACCTACCCTGCTTGTTATTTGGTTGGTGTTTTTTCCAGTTCCATTTGGTCTGTATTTAGATCTCTGTTTTCATTTACTTTGTGTTTTATGTCTGCTATTGAACCCCAGTTTGCATTTGTGATTATGTTTTTTTGGGTGGAAATATAATTTCTGACCTTATTAGCAACTTTTACTTTAGTATTATGCTGAAATCAAATATCTATTAAAAGCATGCAAAGTTTCCTCTTATGAAAGTAAAAGGTGGAATATTGCCACCATTTTAAGTTCACATGGATGGTACTTTTACTCTTGATAGCATATAACTGATTCTCTGTATCCAAACTCAACTAGGATATAGATACACTGTGGACCCAATAACGACTTAATTGTTTTTTTGAGAGAAAATAAGGACTTAGTTTCAAATAGATAAATATAAGTAGTAAATTTTTTTAACTTATTTTTTACAATGTTAATTTGAAGGATTTATATTTGTAGGTAATAAAATATTTTGAATGCCTGAATACTTGGTTTAATTGTTATCTTGATTATTAACATGTGGATGTATCCCATTTTTTTACTAGAAGAACATAATACACTTCGGCATTCTGTTCAAAGCTCAAGAATTTCTTGTTTATGCAAATCTGAATTGTGTTGTATATTTGCATATCTTCTCTAAATCCAACCTGGCTATAGGATATTATATCACCCATTTTTATGTGCTTAATGCTCGATGCTCATGATACTTAAACCACTCATTCTTTCGATATCTATTTCTGAGTCAGTGTATCTAAATTTCTAGTAAATTGAATTTTCGTGGGGTGCCACTGTACTCAAGTTGTTAGGTCTCTTCAGATTGTGCAAGGGGTCTAGGATTCATTCTGTGCGCGTCCCAGATTAAGATATATTGTATTTGTTAACATATTCTGTTAGCTGAAGAGGTTAAAAACATTTTGTGGTCATTCTGATCAAGTATTGGATTGATTCAGAAAATTCTGATAATTAAGATTAAAATGTCAAGAATATTGAATCTGAATACTTTCTTTATTTCAACACCACACAAGTTTGATCTTTCACTCGCGACACTACAAACAGCCATGAAAACAGTAATCTGATTAACAACATGCAGATAACAACCGAAGTAAAAGGAATACATAAGCTGAAAGCCATCATTCACAACTACCATCTCAAAAGCATTAAAGACTACTTCAGTTGACTTGGGAGGGAGGGGGGGTTCCTGCACCTGGGAAACTCGGTCCACTCACCATCATTCTGAACCCTCGTTCCTGAACATTCGATAACCACCACTTTGAAACAGTACAAGCCAAGAAACCAAAGAACACGAAGTAGGGAGAGAAGTTTCACTCAGTTGCACAGATATTCTCTGCTGACTTTTATTTATTTCAGTCTTATTCGAATCCAAAGAATGACCTAAACGCGCAAAACTTACACTACTAGGAAAAATATGTATGTCTGATAAGATAATAAGGAAAATTTTTATAGTAGTAGTTAGCAACCTTCATCCTGAGAGTTAATGTTGCCGCCACCCATGACAAGATCAATGAGATAGAAGAAGCTATCTTTGAGATGTTGGGCAAGGTTGTCCATTGAGCAAAAATGGAGCTTTAGCTGAAAACACCGACTTTGTGAGAAAATTCCGGTTTTTTGCTCAACTTGCTCTTCTTCTTCCTGTTTCTTTGGGATTTTATAGAGGTGAGAGAGACATTGGTCGGGGAGTTCCACGTGCAGTTATAATAATTCTAGGAGTGATTTCACTGCAAAAGAAAGGTTCTTTCCTGTATAGTACAAGGGTTTCTGAGCAGGCATTGAGAGAATTGAAGGATTGTGGTTGGTGGCATCACAATTGTGCAGCTTGGGGGAAATTGAGAATGTTTCTGAAATCTTTACTTTGTATTTTTTAATCGAAAATTTTCTATTACTATATGCAGGGATGACTTCTGATGAAATCGTGATGAAATCTCAACGAAGATACACCTCTGGACATCAACTTGCATAAGGATCACATAGAGCAACACAAAAGTTCAAAAGGTATTTCTATAGGTTATGATTTCCCACCTGTTTCAATAATTCAATACTGTAACCTGTCTTCCCTCCAAAAATTAAAAAACGAAACAAAGAATGTTGCTCTGTTATTAAAATATCACAGTTTGTCTTTATGTTTTTGCCCAGGAAGACCCACAATCTGAACAAAAGGGTTGAAAGGTACATCCTTTCCAGCAATTTCTTGTTAAATATTCAAACACCATTATTAATAATAATAAATAAAGCATTTGATTTGCATATTTACCGAGTATCTATTACAATAAAACCATCAAAGGAACATCAGCTATAGAATCTTTTACATCCTGATTCCTGATCCCATTCCATCCATGAAATTGAGACATGCATAATAATTCCATTTTACATTTTATAGAAAATAGCCAGTTTCTAAAATATCCTCTTCTCTGAAATCTCGCGGAGTGATACAGTCTGATAATATGGTAGCAACACTATGACTGCTTTTACCAACGTGAGGATATCTTTCTTTTCTGTATTGATGAGCAATCAGAGAAATCTCCATATATTGGATTGACTTTACCAGAAAAAGTAAAAATTAGCTATTTCTGAGAGTATCATAATAGCCTCTTTATTCAAATGGTCAAAAAGATGTTTTAGACCTATAATGTTTATCAATCCCAACTGGTTCTATTTCTAAAACTATCCAAGACAGAGATAAGCTTAATATGGTAAGAGTACTTTGAAGCATATATCCATAGTTTTCCCGATGTGCATGATATATGTGGAGTACTTACTAATTATTTCCTTTTTCTTTTCTTCCCTGATGCAATGCAATTATGCAAGTCCTAATTTATATCCACTAGACTTAATCACCAGAAGTTTATTATTATTTATTTTTCTTTTCTTGAATAATACAATGGTTTACTCACACCCTCTCCCTTCGACATGCGAGAAACTTTCGTTTATAATGTTGGAGCCAGGTGAACATATATGACCATTCTTGTTACAAGCAACTACACCAACTTTGCCGGTTCCTTTTGGATTTTTTTCAAGGATGGATAAACATCATATTCAATGACACAGAGAATAAGCAGAAGTGTTTCTTTGATCAACCCATCGAACATTACAGTGTTTGAGGTTAGAAAATTATATCTCTTAACCATGATCACCAATTACATTCATCAAATTTATTATAGATAGTGGTACTTCATGGAAACTGCATGAGCTCATGAGAAGATCTCTAATACCAAATAAAACCATCACAACACACTTCAGTTGACGAGCAATATCACACACATCATATTCTAGTTGCAAACCTCACCCTTTAGTCTAACACAATTTCGCCAACTGTTTATTAGTAGGCGTTCTACGCCATCTTAGTATGTCACATTCAATTATTTTGCCCAGGTTGACCCTGGATGCTGTTGGACCTGATGGACCTCCAGCTGCATCATTTGTAGATCCTCTATCCTGCAAAATGATCAACAAACTTTAAAACCCAATTACATATCATTATTTCTTTAGACAGTGAGAATATTTCTTCCTTCTATGTTTGTATTTTCGGTATATGAAGTGTTACATTATCATCTACTATATTAATTGCCTAGTATACAATTTTTTTTTTCCCTAGAAAGAAAGTGGATTGTTTATGCCCACCTGTTCCCCACTGAAGAGGTTAAGCGAGGTCATGTAGAACTGATCAAAACCAATAAACGGCTATAACAAGAGTTAAATTAAATGATTAATAAAGCTGAATGGAGAGACGGATTCATGTATAGCCAACCTCAAAATTAATGTACCTCCATGATACATTAATTAAGGACATATCCTATTAGGAGCTCATCCTCTCAAAATTCTTTTCAATAAGACTATATTTTGTTAGGAAAAGTTCAAAATTATCAGAAAAATTAAGAGGATCACCTGCACGTAGAGGGGTGATGGGGGCTTCCCGGGTTCCATGGCTAGTGCTCGAACTGCTTTAGTCTGATGAGAAAAACATTCAGTTAGTTTTATCAAGTATACTACTCCGATTTCATATTTGAATATAGATGAATGCTAGAGGAGACCAATTGGATGCTATACCTTCACATTCGGCATGTTACTTGAGTGTTGATTATCTCCACCTCGAATTCCTGAAGAGAAAAAGCACATACAGTGACTAGTAAAGAAGAAGCTTCTTAAAACAAAATTGTTAAGTTCCTCTGTTGAAATAGTGATGTTTTGCCTGTAGGTATGCTCTAAAGTTTGGCTACTTCCAGTGCATTTTTATACTTGCAACGTGCATATAACATACACATCAAAAAGCGATTCCTACCTTAGACATAACTAGACAACATAACGATAACAATCTTGAGGAGAGATTAATTGCGTCAAATATGGCTAACTTCAAGAACATAAAATATGTTCACAATGATAAATACACACATAGAAACTTAAGTTGGTGTAAATTAGGCCACAAAAAGAAAAGGATGAGAAATTCAAACGGCATAAAATGCGGAAAAGATCTACGCTTTCTTGATAGACATATATTGAGAATTTAGAGTTACTATTGCTGGTTACCTTTGGGCATTTGAAGAGGGTGGAAGGTGCAGTTGTTGAGAGATGTGCATGCTACCATCTCTTGTTATGGATTTTATATATAGAAGTCTGAGAGTCAAGATACCTTGATTCATTAGGGGGAAATACAGAGTAAATATTTTATTTTGAATGGGAGAGAATCAAGTAATATAAATATGACATGTTTGAGGATTTGCATGAAGGTGATTCCAGCAAAGGAGCCAATACGCCAACCGAAAGAAATTTGAGGGGAATAAATAAAGTCAGGCCAGTATGAATGAGCAATTAACCTTCGAGCAAAATGTAAAAAGTTTTCTCATCTTTCTGAACTTTGTGAACCTTCCACGAAACTTCCCTCGTCTTTCTAGGCAACTAGGATGTCACATTCTTCATGACGGAATGCATCGTCAACTTCTGGGTGGACGAATTTCCAATCAAATACATAGGCATCCCATCAGATCAGGAGTTCTCAGGACGAGAGATTGGATACCCCTGATAGAACCAATGGAAAGGAAGTTGGAAACATGGAAAGGCAAAGCTTCTATCCCTAGGAAATAGAATCACCCTTCCGATCAACTCTTTGTCAGCAATGCCCGTCTACTTTCTCTCCTTTTTCCAAATTTCAAAATGGAGTGAAAAATAGACAGGACTAGAAAAAACTTCCTTTGAGCTACAAACAATAAGACTAGTTACAATTTAGTCCGGTGGGGTATCACATGTAAGAACTTGGATGCCTCAACATTTTGGAAAGGGATCCAGGAAGTTAGAGATGCATACCTGGCTGGAACATGCCCTGTATCTTTGCATTTTGCTGAATTTACACTCACACACGTGGATGTTGTTGGGAGATGCAAATATATGATTAAGCCAAAGAATTCTTGCATATAAAGTACACTGTGAAATTTCAAAACAACATATGATTATATTGAAATTGTAAATGCAAGACATATCTGAACTCTACCATAAGCCAATGCACTCACCTAGTGATCCTATTCAATTTGAGGAGAAAATTAAAGACCATTTCACTGTAATCACATATTAGATTTTGTTTAGAAAATATCAAACATGAGATCTCGAGCTAAGAAACTTTGTAAAAATGTTAAAGACAGGCAGTCAAACACCAAAACACAAAATAAAAGGTACCATCATTTCTTTATCACAGGAAATAGATCAGCGGAAGTTAATAGTTAATACGAAATTTGATTTTTGATTATATAGTGTCCAACTGACCTATCAAATGTATTATGTTCCCTTAGTGCATGTCAAGAATATTGAGTCTTTTTTTTTTTTTATGTTGATATGAACGTCACTATCTCAATCAAGCTAAATTTAAAAATTTTTTTTGGCTAATAGGATGCCTTAGCTTGAACAGGAAGGGAGCATTACTGATGTTTCTTTTCTTGAGAATGCTTCAGTTGGGCCTATTGATCTTTTTTTTTTAAGTGATGAGAAGAACTTTCTTCCTTAAGCTTTTCCATGATAGAAGAAACTGAGAGAGGAGTTTCGACGTCACGTGTGCAACGTAATCAGGATTTATCCTTTGATGAAATAAACCCACGTTTTTCTCTTCTCATAGATATCTGTATTCTTTTTGGTCTTACTTCAATTTGAGGAGAAAATTAAAGATCATTGCCAGTTAATCACATATTAGATTTGGTTTAGAAAATATCAAACATGAGATCTCGAGCCAAGAATTTTATAAAAATGTTAAAGACAGGAAAAGCAGTCAAACACTAAAAAACACAATAAAAGGTACCATTTCTTTATCACAGGAAAATAGATCAGCAGAAGTTAATAGTTAATACGAAATTTGATCTTTCATTATATAGTGTCCGACTGACCTATCAAACGTATTATGTTCCCTTAGTGCACATCAAGAATATTGGAAGTGTTCTTTTTATATTGATATGAACATCACTATCTCAATCAAGCTAGATTTTATATTTTCTTTTTGCTAATAGATGCATTAGCTTGAACAGGAAGGAAGCATTACTGATTTTCTTGAGAATGCTTCAGTTGAACCTATTGATCTTTTCCTTTAAGTGATGAGAAGAAATTTCTTCTTTAAGCTTTTCCATGATAGAGGAAACTGAGAGAGGAGTTTCAACGTCATGTGTGCAACACAACCAGGATTTATCCTTTGATGAAATAAACCCACGTACTTCTCTTTCCATAAATATCTGTATTCTTTTTACTCGTAGTTTCTGGAAGAATGATATGCATATCGATTAAGCAAGATGTTTGAATTCCATCTAGTTACAGTACAGAATTTATTATTTGGTTCTCTGCAGCTAAGCAGAGAAATTACTAAGCTAGTCTTGTGGCTTCTTCGTCTCTTTTACCAATATTACGGCATTAAGACTGAATTATTTTTGGATTACTCAATTTGACAATAAAGCAAATAATCTAGAGCATCCTAAGCATGGAATATGTCCATTTACAATGAGAAACTATACACTGATCTTCGTGCTAGCCCATCATGGAAATCTTCATTAATTATTTTATGCCAATATAATGATGCTCATATTTTTCATCTGAAAATGGACCTGTTTGATTATATTATGCTATCATAATGATGCTCATATTTTGGTCAATGTTGTAGTGCAAATTGTTATATATGCACTAAAATATTTTTCCTAAATAAGAAACCTTTTTTCCTGCCATATATGAACTTCACTTCTTTCATCATGGATAAAGTCTGATATGAAATCTCATTGTTTCAGGAAGCACACTGGAATTGTGTATCAGATCAAACAACTGATCTTGATTTATAAAGACCAAGAACTAAGAGAGGAAAGCATCACTGGTAATTACTTTTTCATAGTTCTTTACTTCTTTATACGATCAAACATTACAACTCTCAACATATTTCTGTCTGCTAGAAATCAATATACATCGATCTTAGTATGCTTAACCAAGGCAATATAATAAAGATGCTCCATATCTGAAGCATCCATCTAAAGGAAATCTATGAGTCACAGCCATAGGGAGGACATCTTAAATCCTTGCTATGTCATCTCTCTAATTTTTTCTTATTTATTGTTTTGAGGAGGAGGGGGCTTGCGGACGACTGGGCGCGAAGGTCCTGCTGATACTATGGCCTCTTCCTTCTGATAAAAATCAACAATATATTTTACTAACATAAAATTTGAAAGCAATGGTTAACTTTAATCTTAACAGAGTATTGCAAGATATATCACCTGCATGTTTTTCATCTTGTGTTTATTTTGACCTTCATTTCCTGTAAAGAGTATGAAATAGGATTAGAAACAAATAGAATTTTTATACTGAACTATAAATGAAAAAGGATAACGATTTCATTTGAAGAAGCATTTAATAGAGTCCACCACTAACTAAAGTAAATTGTTTTTAACAAATATTTCCTAACATTAAGCAAAAGCAAGCCAACCTCCCTATACAGTTCATAATGCTATATTATAAATCATTCATAATGAAGTACTAGTAAAAGTAACAAAAGCTAGAAAGAAACAGAGCGAAATCGCATAAAAAGCAAATCTTGAGAGTCTTGTGCATCATGCAGGAAACCAGTTATAGCCTCGTATTCTATTTTGATCGTGATTAGAGTTTTTGACCAAACCTTTGTGGAACAAGCAGTCCCTGAAGACTGAGTGAGAGAGCTTAAACATGGAAGAAAACAATTGCAGGGAAGTTAGAAAGAAGTGATGATGAGTCTTGACATTCTTTTGCGGTTACTTATTTATAATTCTAGTCCTAGCAGCATCAATCTTGAGTCAAGGGCAAGGAATGCAATATGCAGTGGTTATTCTTTTTGGATACGAAAGATAGAACATTACCACCTTTAGTCATTTCACACTCAAAGAGCATAAATTCTACATCAAAGAAACTTCGAGACACATTAGTGGCTCAACTACTATGGGTGGACACGCCTTTTTGAAAGGCATCCATCAAAGTTAAGGTGTTCCTTCGGCTAATTTTGAATGATGCTATCCTCATTAAGGAAACTTCTTTGATGGGAATGTTCAGCCACACGATGACAAGACTCTTCTCTACCGCATGCATTCATGCATGACTCTTTGTCTACCGCATGCATTCATGCACCCCTTTGGTTTACCATCAATTGGGAGAGTAATTGGCAACCTTTTAGATTCCATACACCCTTTTGAATTTCTCATCAATTAGAAAAGTAATTAGTGTGGGATACCAAGATTCAAGCCTTCCCTGTGAAAAGAGAAGAGATGGGAGCATCGCAATCATCACAAATAAATAAGAACAACAAGATATAGAGAGAAACCAGTGAGTGAGCAATTTGAATTTTCTTAGCAATTTGAAGTTCTAGTTTTGATCAAGGGGTAAATGTTACCCGATCAAGATGAAATTTTAGAGTGTTGTTTCTAAGGTGCTGGGGCTCACATCTAATGGCTAGATCATTGATTTGGGTCTTCTACTGTTCTCAGTTATCCACCTTATTCTGGTGAGTTCGTTCATGCTATCCGCTATTCAGAATGAAGTATATTGTTGATTGTTGATGGTTAGTATTCTTCTAGTGATGGTTAGTATTCTTCAAGTGATTGTAATCCCATTATTTAGAGATAGTGGAAGATTTGATCTAGACTAGGTCCTGTGGTTTTTCCCTTAGTAGGTTTTTCACGTAAAAAAATTCGTGTGCCTCGTTTACTATTTTGTTACTAGTTTACATTACTTATTTCATCTCAACATAAAGAGAGAAATTATATTTTGCAATTTTAATAGGTTTTCCTAACAAGTGGTATCATAGCATCAGGTTCATCAAGATCTTGTGTTGAAATGGAGACTCCCACCGACGGTGTTCAAATGATCAGCTTGAATGGACAAAATTGGATGATTTGAAAGGCAAAGACTGAGGACCTACACTTCTGCAAAGATCTTTATGCACCGATAGAAGGTGACGCTGCGAAGTCCGAGTCCATGTCAGTCGAAAATTGGAAGAAGCTTGACCGCAAGGTCATCAACACCATTCATCAATAGGTGGATGACACTGTATTCCATCATGTATCGAATGAGACATCATCAAGATGTTTTTTACAGAAAAACTTGAAGATCTCTATGAAAGGATGACCGCCTGCAACAAGGCTTTTTTGATTCGAAAGCTTGTTAACCTCAAGTTCAAGGAAGGTAAGTCCATCACCGAGCATCTTAATCAAATTCAAAGTATTGTATATTAGCTTATCACCATGAAGATGGTGTTGGAGGATGAGCTTCAAGCATTTCTTTTGCTTACCTCGCTACCGGAATGTTAAGAGACTTTGATGGTGTCTCTAAGCAACTCTGCTCCCGACGAAGTGGTGTCCATGAGTCAAATTACAAGCAGCCTTCTCAAAGAAGAGATCCGAAGGGAATTTTCTAGCTGAAAGTCTAATAGGCAACCATAAAGGGGGGTGAATAGGGTTTGAAAACTAATTGCAAGAAATTAAAATCCAATTTGATTGGATGCACAAAACAAATGCTATAAACACAATATTGCAATAATAATCATTAGCAAATGACAAATAGAGAGAGAGAGAGAGAGAGAGAGAGAGAGAGAGGGGGAGAGAGAGAGAGAGAAATTGTAGCCGACATGCGATGTATAGTGGTTCGGCCACCAACCGACCTACTCCACTACCTAAAGGCATCTTCTATAAAATTTCAACCAATCTCTATTGATAGCTTCCTTTTCGGGTCGAAGCATAGACTTTTTTACAATCGACTTCCTTTTCGAGTGGAAGTCTAGACAACTATTTCTTTTTTGGGTAAAAGTGTTGACCTTCACCAACCTACTTCTCAAGTGGTTAGATTTCTTCACTTACAAATAATCACAATACGAAATTTGTTTTCTATACAAGGTGAGAATCAATATAGCATAAATTTAATAATAAAAATAAATACAAATTGAGGCTCTACTAGGAGGAAGAATTAGCACAAGTAAAGCTTGACACATAACATCTAGATGATTTAAGATATGAAAAACCAAAACTTGAATCTAGAATCTTGAGATGAACTCTTGAAGAGATTGAGATCAAGTATCAGAAGGTTAAAATCGAGTCTCAATCACAACACCAAAAGAACACTTTGAATCTCTCTCGAAGAAGATGAAGGTTAAGCTTTAGAGTGAAAAACTTTGAATGAAAAGCTCCAGAAAATTTTATCAAGTGTTGTAGAAAGTTATTCTCAAAAGTTAACTAAGAGTGTTGAGAAGGACCATTTATAGAGTGAAGTAAGAGTTGGTGAGAGGAAGTTCTCCCTTAAATTTCATGCAAAAAGCTCCTCAAAATAAAAAGTTAAGTCAATCGGGTTGGGTCGATTGCTGAAACTTGGTGGTTGATCCAAATGATCGCTCAACACTTATAATCGCACGCATGTGCCATATGAGGCAAATAATTGAATGTTTTAGCGATTGAACCAGCCAAAGACAAAAATCGATAATGGTCATCAACCTGGCGGTCGAAACAAAAAGAGAAAAAAGTGGTTGGCGAGCGATTGATCGACCTAGCGGTCAAACGAGATTATGGCCGAGAGTTGGGGTGTCAAAACTGACAAGTGATCGATCCAACTGAACTGGCGGCCGATCCAACCTAGTGCAAACGTGCACTGGGCGGACGAATAACCAACTCGGCGGTCGATCCGACCTAGTGCAAATAATGCACTGGGTGAACGATCGATCGACCCGGTGGTCGATTCGTGACCGACCCGGTGGTTGATTCGTGACAGTTGAGTCAAAATTTTGACAAGTAGCGGTCGATCCAGCCGATCTAGCAGTCGAATCAGGCTAGTGCAGATTTTTTCGCCACTTTAGAATTCAAATGCACGAACTTATTTCGGTCGACCGCAACGTTCTAGCGGTTGATCCAAATGATTCTCAATCTAAAAAATTTGATTGTCTTATAAAAAACCCGGTCCTCTCGTACTAGGGAAGCGTTCTCTCAATGCTCTAACACCCGCACCGGATATGAATCGATCTGTATTGTGATTTTTTTTAAAAAATACTTATAAATATATAAACACAGTATAAAGTCTCTAAATGATATATTGAACACATATTGAAATTTTTTGGGTAATTTGATAAAACTTTGAGTAAATCACACTTGAACTGAAAATATAAAGTGATGATGTAAGTGCGAAAATGCAATCTAGTGCCAAGATACTTTCTTGTATTAACTCTTCTTATCTTACATGGTATTTTAAGTAGATTTTGCAGTTCTTTGGCTCAAGTCTCTTGTGTCAAGTGATTTTGCATTTATTGGCTTTTTTCTCTATCTCCACTTTGAGATTTCTTGAAATTTTTGAGTATCTTGAGTGTTTTGGATTGAATAATGCCACCACCTCTTTAATTGATATAGTAATTATGTCAGCTTTATTCCATTCAACCTCCGTCTACGTGCTTTGGCCTAGATCAAAACACAAAAATACTAGAATAGGAGTTGTTAGTATTTAATATAACTTAATAAGTAGTCATCATCAAGTAAAAACATAATAAGGCTAACACCAGCTCTTACCATTCTTAAGCTCTTGTCACTGAGAATAGTGGACGAGCAAAAGCCGACAACCTTACAACCATGATAAGTAGAGATGAAGATCAAAAGTTTAGAAAGACATCACTTGCCCTTATTATATAAAGAACGGATACATAAAGCAGGAACGCTGCAAATTCAAGAAGATAAAAAAGAAGGGCAGTCCAATGAGAAGTAAAAAAATAAAGATGGTACAACCGCTGTCACTGTTGCGGCTCGGATCTTAGAGAATTTATCGTCGTTGTTTGAACCCCAAACAAATAACAAAGTTACTTGTTTTTGCTTTGAAATACTTGAAATTAGTAAAGTGACAAGAAGAGGATCAGACCTACAGAGACTTCTTGAAAACCATAATTTTAAGATCTTAAATTAATTTTTAACTAGTTTTAAAACAAATAATTTAAATTTTAGAATTTAAGTTAAGGAAATTAAAATGTTGAACTTTATCAATATGAGCAAACTTGAAATTGAGAACCACTACAATGTACATAAAGATTCTTCACTTATTCTTTCACTACTCTTTTGCATTTATTTCAATCTTTAGAAATTATTTTTATTCTAAAATCTAGACGATTTAGCAATAAACCTAATGTACTCTTTTATTTCTATCTTAGATTAAGCCACAAATAACTCATGCATCCTTATTGTGAAGGAATCCCTCCAAAGTCGGCTTGATCTAATTAGAATTAAGAGTTTCTATTTAAATATATTTTTAATTAATTTAAACTTAAGATGAAGTATGTAATGGATCCACACTAAAGTAAAACACAATCAATCAAAACCGATAAAGCTTAAATTAAACTAAAAATTAGGCATTAATAATATCGTAAAAGAGAATAAAAACATGAAGGCGCAACTCTATGCATTCATGGAGCGGAACCCTCTCCCCATGAGAAGGTTTTCAGCCACTAATAACGGAGAATCTAATTAATTGAGAATAAAAATAAGAAAAATAAAGAGAAGAATAATGACAAGAAGAAAATAATTGATTAAGATAATTCTCTTGTTGCAACTCTAAAAAAACAGAACTCTTTTAAACTTTTTTTACAAAAGAAAGAAATAAAACTGTCACGCCCCGCTTCTCAAAATACGTAGAAATGAAGTCGCGACGAGAGTCGACAACGTATATATGTTAGGAAAATATCCCACGTATTCACGCTAAACCTAAAGTAATCTAAACAAGCTATATCAATCAACTATAATGACATGATACCCATTGCAATATAACATATAAATTTCTAACTTGATGATAGCATAGGAATAAAGAAATAGAACAAACACTGAGTCTAATGCACAGAATCATGAAAGCAATAGGAATAAAGAAAAGGAAGGAAATATCGAGAAAGGACAATCAAGTAAGAACTCTGGCTCCTCATCATGCGTGTGAACCTCTCCAAAGACCTGACGAGCAAGATAACAAACATAGACTTGGATGTGCAACTTCAGCGAGTCAGAACTCTCGATGAGTGAAAAATAAAGGGGAAGGTACACGTGCATATAATGTGATTTATTACAATATAATAACAGAACAATCAGATCATCAAGAACACAATAACATATATGGATAGTAATAAAGGCAATCAGTGCTAGAGTTAGGTATACATTCAGGTCATGTGTATCATCAGGCATCCAACATAACATAAATGTATCAGGTGAATACAATCAGTCACAATACATTATGGATAATTCATTATTATTTACTATGTCAGCGAACAACAATTGCCACCTGTCATAGATGCATCCTGTACTACGCCTATTACACGTGTCAATCAGGGTCCTAAGTTATTGAAATTGATCGGCTAGAGACATTGTCTATGTTTTAAGTAGGTCTCATACATACCGAGACCACAACCCAGACTCCTGGCGCTGAAGCAGGACGTACCGCTTGGTATTACAGTAACAGTATAACAGTAACAGTATGGGATGTCAGTCATCTCTTTGAACCCTGCAGTGGAAAGCTATCTCAGCTGCGCAACCTGTATCCTAGGTCCGCCTAAAATATAGACGTTGTCTCCTCCATCAATTTTTTCAATCCCACTGTAAGTAGTTCATTTATATTATTATTTGATTCAATTAATATTCATGTTATCTAGATTACTGGAATGATACAGTGATAGTAACAATATAATATATCAGTAAACAATAATTGTAGACAAGTAAACAGTAGCAGTAATCGTGTATACGATAAACAGTTTGTACATAGGATTACGTCTAATAATATTTTTCCAGTAATTTCAGTAACATGAAATAACACAGTAACATGTACGGATACTGATCAATAGACAATTTGATTTAGAACGGATCAATATTTCATTTATCTGCACTAGGATATAATAGGAATGAATTCAACTCATAATCTTCCTACAATGAATGTAAACATCGTGTACTAAATTCATCGTCGAGGTAATCCGATACAGTAAAGTACAAATTCAGTAAACCAATAACTGATTCTCTCATGTTATTAATTTACTGTAATTCTCTATGTCTATCAATACGTATATCCAAGTCTCAACACAATGAAATACGTACTCAACTACATTCAATTAATTTCCATTGTCCAATTACATCCAGATTATCGATCCACTCCCACAACACTCGAGCTCAAATCACAAGATCTAATAAAAGAATATGAATTCCAGATCAACTCCAACTCTAACTCCAACTAAGTCCATGTATAGATTCATGTAGCAAGAAAATCAGTCTTCTGATAAGATAACATCCTAATTAAAGCATCCTCAATATTCAAATGAATTCTCATATTAAAAATCATCAAATATATGTCTGATAATTAAATCACATAAAATATGCATTCCTAACCACAATAATGAACTAAACAAATCTCAAGATCAGGTCGAGTCATAATCTAAGGACTATCACAACTAGATCCGAATCCGAAGTGGTAATTCTCTACACATGAAATGATGGAACACTAATGTCTTGGTGATACAATAATAAAACACATAAATGTCCATACACATCAAATCAATCATCTGTAGTATACCTAAACCATCTCATATCGTATAATAATCCACGCCAATAATCTATTATTTCACCAATCCGATCCGTCCCAACCTCGAGTCAAGTTTTATTCTAATTAAATCCATTAGTAGGTCCAAGTATCAACTATTGAATAACTAACTCCAAATATCAAGTCGACAATATATCGAGTATATTCTGGTCTCAAACACTACTTTCTGGTATAAATATCATCGAAGTGAGTATGGTCAAGAACAATAATTAACATGTACAACCAATATCTGAACATGGTAATAATTAAAAAGAAGATAACAGTAATTAACAATAATGCAAAAGTACTCACATGAAATGACGTAGTTTCGGGTCCAAATCACTGTATGATCTGCACTGCACGAACCAGTACAGATTACCGAATCGCCTCGTTTGTCGGTCTTCGGATCGCCTGCGTGTCGGGTCTACAGCGAACACGAATCTGAACTTTCCTGTTACTGAGTTCGGATCCACGGGCGAGTCTGGGTGCTGCAACTAAAACACACACTCACCTATAAAAACATAGGTACACCCCATCACACACTCATACACACACACATATATATATTATACACACAAACACACGTGTACACACATACACCAACACATATACGTATACAATATACACGTACACATAATACACACACTTAACACACACATACATATATAATACACCCACACACATGCATTCACTCCCAAACACACACACATACGCAATTATACACCTCTAAACATTAACATACACCTACTACATTAAACACAACACACATAACACACACACACACACACTTAGAGAAAGAGAGAGAAATAGAAAGAGAGGAAGAGGGAGAGACAGTCACAACAAAGGGGAGGCATGGCCTGGGTGTTGCTCGCCGACGGAGGCGAAGGCTGCGGAGGCTTCAATGGAGAAGGTATGACAGCGGGGGAGATGGGGGACTCACGGCCTAGCGACGTCGGAGCACTGGCTAATCTCACGGAGGAGAAGAAGCACACGGAGGGTAATGGTTGGTGTGATGGCAAGGAGGAAGCAAGGGGTCTCGGCCATGGAGGAGAGAGAGCTCGGTCATGGTGGCAGTTGGTTGGAGGATGAAGAGTGTGGTTGCTTGCAGCCAGGGAGGATCGACGATGGAGAGGCCGAGCGTGGTGACATGGTGGCAGGTGTGGGGAAGATGTGGGCTGTGTAGCGGGGATGGGTGGCCGAGGATGGAGATGGCCAAGGTTGGTACTGTGCTTGCAGGTGCACGCGGCGGGCAGCGGTGATGAGTGGCGCGCAAGGCGGAGCTTGGCAGGGTGGCACGACTGGGTTCTCAGCAGGCCATAGGGGAGGTGGGGATGGCCCACGGTGGAGCTCATGGGTGGTTCACGGTTCTGACGGAGGAGGCGGAGAGCACGGAGAGAGCTCAGGCCACGGGGGTTACGCCGCGACGAAGCTTGCCGGAGAGGTGGGGATGGAGTGTGATGATGGGACAGGGGGCTGCCAAAGGGCTCGGCCAGGCAGGGGGTGCAGTGGCCATGATGGGGGAAAAGAAGATGAATAGAGGAGGGAATTATGATGATTGAGATTAGGATTAAATAGGATTTAAAATTAGTTAGGATATAAGATTAGTTAGGATTTAGAATTTGGTTGTTAGGATTAAGATTGGGTTGATAGGATTTAGGATTGGGTGGTTAGGATTAGGATTGTAGATAGGATTGAATGGGTTGTGGGTTTTGGGCTGATAGGTTGAATTGGGTATGGGCTTGGAAAACAATAAGA
The DNA here is from genome assembly GCA_038442645.1 of Agave tequilana. Taxonomy (NCBI): domain Eukaryota; kingdom Viridiplantae; phylum Streptophyta; class Magnoliopsida; order Asparagales; family Asparagaceae; genus Agave; species Agave tequilana. The sequence continues at coordinate 11,711 of JAVJIF010032427.1, read as the reverse complement.
AATGAGAGAGAAAAGAAGAGAAAAATATGAAGAGGAAAGTGGGCTCATTTTATACATATGCAAAAAATATAATTATTAATAATAATATAAATAACAACAATATTTGTGATAACAACAACAAAAATAATAAATAATAATAATCATAACGTAATAATAGTAACAATATCTATTACTACTCATAATAATATGTAATAACAATATTAATAAGATAACAGTACGATAATAATAATAAAATATTAGGTAAAATCAAATAAATATTTTAAAAGTGATACAAATACATATTATCAACTAAGGGTATTACAAAAACTCTTACAAAATCCTCGTCCTATAGTCTCCTTCTCTTAGTCTTTTTATAGAGAGAATAAAAGCATATGTTTCTTTCAATCATTCTAACATGTTTACAATATGTTCCCTTAAATTGCTCTAACATGTTTCCTTCAATCACTCCTTTGATTTCAACATTTGATTTCGATGGAGAAAATTTCTTGTAGCTTCAATCACTTTTTTGATTTCAATATGTGATTTGAATAGAGAAAATCTCTTGGAGATTTGGTTTGCACTCGTTAGCTCATTCAACTTGGTTCACCACGTGATTCATTTCATTTTTGATCTTTTATTGCACCCAAATTTACTTGCTCAGCACTAAATAACTTGTATAGGTCCTTAATTTTCTAAATAATAAAAACACACCAATTAATTATAATTAAACAAAAATGATGTATTAACATATATACAACTTACGTATAAAATGTGTGCTAATATGCCTTTATCAGCCACTTTTGATGATTCTTTGCTACTTTCAGCACATGAAGATGATTGTGCAAGTATTACATACTAAGATTCAGATTGTGTGATTGATTTCGGTCCTTCTATCATGCCACTTTCTGAAAAGATTACTTCACTATGCTTCGAGAGGGTAGTATGGGCTTTGTCAAATGGATAACAAATGTTTTTCTCTTATTCTCTTTTCGGCATTGGAGATATTTATGTTTCTATTAATCTTGGGGTGAAGCTAACTCTTAAAGATGTGAGATTTATTCCTGATCTCCCTCTCAATCTACTCTTTGTTGGCAAGTTTGATGAAAAAGGGTACACAAGCTGCTTTGATGAAGGGTGTTGGAAGCTTACCAAAGGTGCACTTTAAAGTGTTGCACTCTTTACAAAACCTAATTGCACTTGGAGAAAGGTGATATCAACTTGATAGAGGAAACATCTAAGGATCTGTGGTACAAGTGACTTGGCCATATGGGCGAGAAAGGACTACAAGCTCTCACACGTCGACAACTCTTTCCCACCATGAAAGGTACAAATCTATCCCACTGTGATCATTGCTTAATTGGCAAGTAATATAGAGTAGCTTTTGTTAAGAATGCTAATAAAAAGAAGACCGAAATTTTGGATTTGGTTTATTCAGATGTGTGTGGACCTATGAGTATTAAAATACATGGTGGTGCTTCTTATTTCGTACCTTCATAGATGATGCATCTAGGAAAGTATGGGTGTATGTCCTAAAGTTCAAGGATCAGGTCTTTGAAGTATTTAAATATTTTCATGCGAAGGTTTAAAGGGAAACTGGAAAACTCTTGAAGTGTTTTACACTGATAATGTTGGTGAGTATACTTCAAAAATATTTATTTCTCCAAACATGATATAAGACACCAAGAAATCTGTCCTGCACACGCCATAACATAATGTGGTTGTAAAAAGAATGAACCGCACAATTATTGAGAGAGTTCGGAGCAAGCTCTCTTTGGCAAATATTCCTAAATTTTTTTTGGGGAGAAGCAGTGCGGACCCCTTGCTACTTGATAAACCATCCCCTTCAACACCTTTGGAGGGAGATGTTCCAGAAAGAGTTTGGACCGTGAAAGATGTGTCATATTCTCATTTGAGAGTGTCCAGGTGCAAAGCTTTTGCGGATGTACCTAAGGAGCAAAGAACAAAGATCGATGATAAAACCATACCATGCATTTTCTCGTGTTATGATAGTGATGAATTTGAGTATAGATTGTGGGATCCTAAAAATAAGAAAGTCATAAGAAGTAGAGATGTTGTCTTTTGTGACGATAAATTTTTTGCTGATTTCGGAAAAGATAAAGAGCCACAAAATGTTGACATCAATCTGGATTCAATTCCTATACCTTCTCCTTTGTCATATAATTCTGATGTTTAAGATGTGCATGTAGAAAATGAAGACGAAGTTGCAGGTTTCCCGGCTCTTGATCGGGGGAGCAAATACATAAATATCAATCACATGTGGAGGAGACGCAAGAGCCGCAGTTGAGATGGTTGGAGAGAACCCGACAACCCTCAACTAGATATCCAGCTTCTGAGTTCACCATGGTAACTAATGCACGTGAAGTAGAAAATTTTCTTGAAGCACAAGTTCATGAGCATAAAGACAAGTGAAAGAAAGCTATGTGAGAGGAGATTGATTCTTTGCATAAGAACCACACATATGATCTGGTGGAGGTGCCAAAGAACATAAAAGAAATTGAACAGTTAGATGTGAAAACAACTTTTCTCCATGATGACTTGAAAGAAAGAAAAAGCTACCTGGAGCAACCAGAGGGTTTCAAGGTAAAGGGAAAGAAACACATGGTTTGTAAGTTGAAAAAAAGCTTGTACGAGCTCAAGCAGGCACCTCAACAGTGGTACAAAAAGTTACATTCGTTCATGCTTAACCATGGATACAAAAGAACTTTTTCATATCATTGTGTTTACATTCAAAAGTTTGCTAATAATGATTTTATTATTCTCTCATTATATGTTGATGGCATGCTTGTAGTTGGCAAAAATAAATCTAAAATTGGCAGGTTAAAGAAGGAGTTGAGCAATTCTTTGATATGAAGGACTTAGGGCCAGCACAATATATTTTGAGAATAAGATCTCTCGTGATAGCAAGGTGAAGAAGCTATGGCAATGGCAAGAAAGTTACATTAAGCGTGTTCTTGAGAAGTTCAACAAAAAAATTTCAAGCCAGTCTCCACACCTTTTATCGCTCACTTCAAATTAAGTTCACAACAAAACCCTTCAACTGAGGAGATAGAGAAAATGAAGAGCATCCTATATTGATTGAAGTTTAACCTGCAACAGAAAATACAGAATTTCAGAACTTTAAGAATAGGATGTGTAAGTTCTCAATGCTATCCCTATAGCAAGTGATTATGCAGGTCATGATCCACAAGGAGGGATTATTGATGGAAGCTTTTTAGTAAGTTCTCTTTTATGCTACAAAGAATGGTTAAAATTCTTCTTTTATTCTTTAAAAGAAAAGAGAAAAATAAGTTACAGTTAAGTTAAGAAAGTGATAGATTGAGAAGGTGGAAAAAAATAGAAATAGATTTATACAAAAAAATTAAAAAGAGTGATAAAATAGTTGGGAGATTATGGTGATTTAAACTAAAGAATTAAAAGAAAGAAACTAGAAATTACTTACCTCTTTAGTGCTCATATACTTTGGATCCGTAGCTACGACTTACCTAGTCTTTGAAGACGATCAAGCATGGCGTATAGGATCTTCCCCATTCCCGATCTACACTATGAATAAAGGGGAAAGCTAAACTAACAAAAGAATGGTTGTTCATCACTATAGGTCATCAAGGGCACTTGCAATGACGAAGCAATCTTGAAGCTATCAGATTCACTTGGATTGCAACACATCGGAGGAAAGTAAACAAAAATAAGAGTAAAAAAGAAAAAGAAACTTCGATTCGATTCAAATAACAATAAAAGAAAAGACTTACTTACACCGGTGTCACCCTCAGTACAAACTTGTTCTCATTCCTCTATAAAACTCGTCTCTCCTCTCAGTTACATTAAAAAAGTAAAAACTATATAAAATGAAAATAAAAACTTACACTAAAAAGAATGAAAAACTGGCCTAAAATTTATCTCTGTTTCATCCTCCCCTTTTGCCTTTGAGATTGTATGTATTTATAGGAGAAATACAGAGGATAGAGGAGTATGAAGATAGAAGAATCTGGCTATTTCTGAATTTGAATCCTCCCCTTATCTCCAAACTTGATTTGATGTGGATATTCAGTTCTGATCTGTAACTTGTTGGCGTGTTGATTGCTGAATAAACTTATCAAATGACAGAATTAGAAATAATGATCAACTTAAGAGTTGTAGCCCTTTAAGTTTTCTTTCTGTAGCATCTTGAATCATCAGATTTAAGTTTCGGTAGTGAATGTTATGATTCAAATACTAAAATGTATTCAGTGAGAATCCGAGTCAAAATTGTTTTATCTCATCCGTTGATCTTCTCTCTATCCATTTATCCCTTTGAATTTTGAATTTGGACTCTGTATTTGACGTTATTCTCAGTTGATTTTTAGCTAACCAAAATGGATTTATAAAAAATCTGAATTTTGTCCGTTTCCATTTGGTGTTATCTTTCTGATTTGTTCTGATTTTCAGCTGAACATTTACCCTAATCCTTGATTTGTTCTAATTAGATCTGGGATCATCCTCAGCTAACCAAATAGATCTAGTTAAATCTGATTTTAACTGGTATTTATTTAGTTTAATCCTCTTTCTTTTCATGATTATCTTCTGCAAAATATACATTTAAGATAAGAAAATTAGCAGATTTATTATACGATAAATGTAAGAGTGTAATGAAAAGAATGCAAAATATGTGTACGATCACACCCCCACACCTATCTTTTGCCGATCCTCGAGCAAATCAATAAAACTAAATCAAAGATTATTAGACCACTTTCGCAGGTTACGCGATTGCACTGAGCATGTGCAACAAGTCGTTAAACCTTTAGGTTTCCCCTAGAGGATGAGTTTTGTCTCGTGAGGATTTTCAGTGGATTACACCCACAAAATTCATAAAGAAAGAGAAATAAAGTGTTAGTATTTTGAAAACACATTTTGAAAGAGAAAAAATATTTGAAGTATTATTATAAGAGTTAAGTAATCTATAAGTTATATGAAAATTGAATTTTTCATTCTTAAGCTTAGTCTTAATTCAAAAACTTGTTATCAATTAAGGTAAGAAATCAAACAGTATTTCTCATTTAGTCTATTATTTTACCTTAAGTCATATGTACCTTTGTGACCGTGAAATTTTGACTCGAGGTTCTAACTCTAACTTTTATGCCTTATTTATTTATTTTTTATTTTGATGGTATTATTTCTTAGTTTTATTAGGCTTTCTAAGCTGCCCATGTAACGAGTCTTTAATCGGTGACTGTCAAACCGAACGGTCTTAGGGCACATCGGGTGAGAAAACACCCCAAGGACTTAAGAACTCGAGCAAATAAGGCCACAAACTAAGAATTTTATTATATGAACCTCTTTTTAGGCGTGGATACTTATGCTTTATGAGACACAAATACCTAGCTTAATCAGAGAATTTATATATATATTTTTCTTTTTTCTTTTTTAATAAGACATAAGAATCTTTATTTTTAAACCCTAAGTGTGTAAGTGTATAAAGCATGCATATATCATCAAGGTAAAAATCAAGACTAAATTACTTTTTCAAATTTTCTTCCTAACATTGGAAATCAAACAAATAATTTTATTTTGACAAGTATAAAAATCCTAATTATGATTCTCCTATTCCTTAAAATTGACTTAATTTCTTACAAAAAATATATCAAAATGTTGTTTCTATTTTCAAAAAGTTTTTTTAGAAGTAAAGAAAATGTTAAAAAAATTTAAAAATAAAAGAAAACCTAAGTTATGCTAGAATCCTCCCCCACACCTATCTCATGCATTGTCCTCAATGTATAATTTAATGCATAGATGCATGAAAAAGAAGAAAGGGAAGGAAAATATTACCTTATGGTGGTAGTTCCGGTAGTGGTCTGATTGGGTCAAGTGTTGCTACCCAATCAAGATAATGTGATGGTTCATAGAACCTAACTTTATTGACCTCTTTTCTATTTACATATTTACAATCCCCAGTATGAATAGGATCATGAAAGATCCTATCATCAAACTTACTCCCTTTACATGACCAGTCCTGAAAAATCATCATGGAATCATCAAGGTCTATACTTATGTCCAACAAAAGAATGTGACTTGGTGGAATGGTTGACTTGGGCTCAAGAATGATAGGTTCAGGAACCAATACTAACTAGGAAAAATCAACTTTGGGTTCTAGAGTTAGTTTTAGTTCAAGAGAGGAGTCCAAGTCCAAGAATTGAAATTCACATTTTTTTTCATCAATGGAATGTGACTATCCAAAATTGGTGACTCCATTTCTAGATCTATGGGTACGCGAATAAATGTTTGCTCAGAAAATTAGTCCAAATTAGGTAAAAATATCGGAGTCAATATAGATTCGAAGATGAAAACTGAATCACAAAGTTTGGAATCGGGTTCACATTATAATCAAGTTCAATCTCATTAAATGAAAACTTGCCAATTCGTCAATGGGTTGATATTAGTCAAGTTCAAGATTTTGTGGTGAAATTGAATCTTGGTCAAAGTCTTCAAGATACCATGATTCTTAGTTTTCATCAATATGGCTAGAAGTGTCGAGAATAGTAAAAATTGGGTAGGGAAAATTTTCTTATTCCTACGCATGTTTTTCAATCTACTAAGTCTTGCTTCTATCATATCGAGTGGATCATTTTGGAATTGAATCATGAATTCCATACTCTTTTCTAAGTTAGCATGTTCTCCTTAAAAATAATGTAAGGATCTGTGATTTGAAAATTTTGACGAGATTTTGAGTCTTCTAAAATTTGAATTCGTCACTCAAGCTCGTCTAAGGCTTCCATCCTCCTTTCCCAGTCAATTAATTCTTCTAATGGTTGTTCAGGAGAAGGAGTATAAGAAGCTGGATGTTGGTGAGATGGTTGACAATATGACTCGGGGAGTGGTATCCCCATTGACTCTGTGAAGAGTAGTGATGATTATTCCGGTCTTATTCATAGTATTGGGACTGGGGCATGTAATGATTCGGATAAGACCAATCTGACACACTAGGTTGGTTAAAGTTATGATATGCCGGGTTGGTAATATCTGAAAAGAGGTCGGGGTGTAACATATATTACCATTAAAATTAGAAAAATTGTTGTTATAAGCCATATCACACCAGAACTATCAAAATCAAACAAAGAAAAACAAATAAATAAACAAACAAAAAGAAAAAAATCTAATTTAAGTTAGGGTAAACCTTAGACCTAAACGACTCCTAACTGGTTAGATTGTCCACGGGGGTATATTACGAAATCTGACTACAAGTTAATAGATCAGGTAGGGGTAAGATCAGTGGGAGGTATCCGTGCCTAAGCAACATGCCTAATTATTACAAACCACTAACCTTCGGGGTTTCGCCCTCAATCCCCAACCTTAGACACCAATTTGACAAGAGTCAAATTCTAATCAACTTTCCCCTTAGGTCAGTCTCCCATATGAGTCTGAGATGTCTTTAAGCCCAACATCTACTCAGTTTTAGCTAGGCTTGGGTTAGTGAGTGAGAAGATTGTTTGTGGCTAAGGGAAGATAATGACTTCCCCACCTTATGTTGTTTATAGGACAAGCCCTTAAGATTGATTGTGTAAAGTGTGCAGGATATAGAAAAATAACATTCAATGAGTAAATAATTACTCAAGAATGTTTCCTAAATTATATGCTATGCATACGTACCTTTTGCTCCAACACTCTTCAACAGTAATGTACAATGTAAACGAATTAGATACGTACCTAAATGCAAAGTCTAAATCGTTTTTAATATTTAACAAACATCATTTTACTGTTGAGGTTAGAAAGTATGTATAGTGAGACAAACAAGAAAATAAATAGTTACAGAATTTTAACTTTGCAATTCAGCCAACCTGCAAAAATACAGGTTAGTAGTTCACTCAGATTGTCACTGGAATGTAACAAATCTGAGGGTTTTTAGGCTCTGCTTTTTAGAGCAGAGTTCAGGGCTACTTATATGTCCACTGTAGCAAAAATTTCCTTTTGTTAAAGTTGAACACCAAGAACAAAGAAGAAAGTTAACTAAAAATGTAAATTTAAAAAGAGAATAATTTACGTCTCTTTCCCGCAACGACGCCAAAATTTGATTGAAGTTTAACCTGTAATAGAAAATACAGAATTTCAGAACTTTAAGAATATGATGTGTAAGTTATCAATGCTACCGCTATAGCAAGTGGCTATGCAGGTTGTGATCCAGAAGGAGGGACTAGCGATGGAAGCTTTTTAATAAGTTCTCTTTTATGCTACAAAGAATGGTTAAAGTTCTTCTCTTATTCTTTAAAAGAAAAGAGAAAAATAAGTTACAGTTAAGTTAAGAAGAAAGTGGTAGATTGAGAAGGTGAAAAAAATAGAAATGAATTTATACAAAGAAATTAAAAAGAGTGATAAAATAGTTGAGAGATTATGGTAATTTAAACTAAAGAATAAAAGAAAAAAAACTAAAAAATACTTACCTCTTTAGTGCTCATATACCTTGGATCCGTAGCTACGACTTACCTAGTTTTTGAAGGCGATCAAGCATGGCGTGTAGGATCTTTCCCATTCCCGATCTACACTATGAATAAAAGGGCAAGCTAAACTAACAAAAGAATGGTTATTCATCACCATAGGTCATCAAGGGCATTTGCAATGGTGAAGCAGTCTTGAAGATATCGGATTCACTTGGATTGGAACACATCAGAGGAAAGTAAACGAAAATAAGAGTAAAGAAGAAAAAGAAATTCGATTCGATTCAAATAACAATGAAAGAAAAGACTTACTTACACCGGTGTCACCCTCAGTACAAGCGCTCTCATTCCTCCATGAAACTCGTCTCTCCTCTCAGTTACATAAAAAAGTACAAATTACATAAAATAAAAATAAAAGCCTACACTAAAAAGAATAAAAAACTGGCCTAAAATTTATCTCTGCTTTATCCTCCCATTTTACCTTTCAGATTGCAGGTATTTATAAGAGAAATGCAGAGGGTAGAGGAGTATGAAGATAGAAAAATCTGGTTATTTCTGAATTTGAATCCTTCTCTTATCTTCAAACTTGATTTGATATGAATATTCAGTGCTGATCTGCAGTTTGTTGGCATGTTGATTGCTGAGTATAACTTATCAAATGACAGAATTAGAAATAGTGATCAACTTAAGAGTTGTAGCCCTTTAAGTCTCTTTCTGGAGCATCTTGAATCATCAGATTTGAGTTTCGGTAGTGAATGTTATGATTTAAATATTAAAATGTATCTAGTCAGAATTCGAGTTAAAATTTCTTCATCTCATCTGTTGATCTTCTCTCTATTCATTTATCCCTTTTGATTTTGATTTTGGATTCTATATTTGAAGTTATCCTCGGTTGATTTTTAGCTAACTAAAATGGATTTATAAAATCCGAATTTTACCGGTTTTCATTTGGTGTTATCTTTCTGATTTGCTCTGATCTTCAGCTAAATATTTGCCCCAATCCTTGATTTGTTTTAAGTAGATCTGAGATCATCCTCAGTTAACCAATAGATCTAATTAAATCTGATTTTAACTAGTATTTATTTGATTTAATTCTCTTTCTCTTCATGATTATCTTCTGCAAAATATACATTTAAGATAAGAAAATTAGCAGATTTATTATAGGATAAATGTAGGAGTGTAATGAAAAGAATACAAAATATGTGTACGATCACATATGCTTATGCAGTCAGAAGTTTGATATACTTCATGGTGTGCACAAGGCCCGACATTGCATATGTGGTGTTGAAAACAAATTTATTTTTTGTCAATCCTGACAAAGAATATTGTGAAGCAGTAAAGTGAATCTTGAAATACTTAGAGGAATCTCTAAGTATTGTTTATATTGTGGGGTGCAAAGCCAATTCTAAATGGGTACCCAGATTCAGACATAGTAGGCGATAATGACAAGAGAAAGTCCACATCGGGAGACTTGTTCACTTTTACAGTGAGAACTGTATCGTGGCAGTCCAAGCTGTAAAAGATTGTTGCCTTATCCAGCACAGGGGTGAATACATAGCTGCTACATAAGCTAGCAAAAAACTTTTGTGTATTTATAAATTTTTGAAGGAATTATCCATTAAGTAGGAGAAGTATAGCCTCCACTCTGACAATCAAAGCACCATCGACTTGAGCAGAATGCTACATATCACTCAAGGACAAAGCACATCGATGTTTACTATCATTGGATCAAAGATGCTTTGGAGAACCGTTTGATGTAGATTATCAAGATTGTCACAAGCCGAAATCTGCCAGATGTGATGACAAAACCTCTACCAAAGGAGAAGCATGAGCTTTGCTGGGAGGCATGATTTCAGTTTGAAGACCCCTCTTCATCGTGAGGTTAAAAGGGGAGATTGATGGGAATGTCCAGCCACATGATGAAAAGATGAAAAGACTCTTCATCTACCGAATGCGTTCATGCACGACTCTTCGTCTACCGCATGCATTCATGCATGGCTATTCGTCTACCACATACTTTCACACACACCTTTGTTTCCCATCAATTGGGAGATTAATTGGCAACCTTTTCGATTCCATGCACTCTTTTAGATTTTTCATCAATCAGAAGAGTAATTGGTGTGGGATATTAAGAATCAAGCCATCACTGTAGAAGGAGAGGAGATGGGAGCATCACAATCATCACAAATAAAAAAGAACAGTAAGATATAGAAAGAAATCAGTGAGCGTGAGTAGTCTGAATTTTCTGATCAGAAGAAAGTTCTGGCCTTGATCGAGGGGTAAGCATTATTGGATCAAGACAAAATTTCAAAATGTTGTTCCTGAGGTGCTAGGTCTCACATCCAACGGTCAGATCGTCGATTCAAGTCCTTTATTGTTCTCAATTATTCACCTTGTTCTGGTGAGTTTACTTCATGCTATCCACTCTATGGAGTGAAGTATATTGTTGAATTTTGATGGTTGGTATTCCTCTAGTGCTTGTAATCTATTGTTTAGAGATAGTGAAAGATTTGATCTGGACTAGCTCTCGTGGTTTCCCCTCCACACAAAAAAAATTATGTGCTCATTTACTATTTGTTAGTAGCTTTCATTGCTCATTTCATTTCAACACAAAGAGGAAAATTATTCTAAATTTTTTTGTAGAATATACATGTTGTTATACTAAAGAACAAGTATATGTGTATTTTCTCTTTATACGTGTTGTAATCTAACACAAGTTGGTGATCAATCTTTATTCCGAAACAATCTTTATGAACGAATTTGTTAAGGAATTCTTGGAAGCAACTGTATAGTTTAAACACAAGTAAACCTAATTACATAATATCATTACGTAGATATTTTGGTATCTATAAAGGAGGCTACTCAACATAATTATCTAGTTCAAGAAACCAAGGTTCTTTTAAAAAACTCTTTTCAGCTAGGTGAGAGGGGTTATCTTCATCCTACTGCCATTAAACAATGTAGCAAGTAGAATCTATGCCAAAGATTCTACATAACTATGGTCTCTAAAGATTTAAGTTTTTTATGAGGCTTACCTTCAAACAACAAGTCTGTGATGTGCGTGGCTTTTTATGTTTTATTATCTTCTCTTTAATGAAACACGGTGGCCATATTCCATTTTTTCTACAAAAGAATTTGCAACAGTTGCTTTTGATGCAGATGCATGCTTGATTGAGACGCTAGTTGTATAGCCATCAACCAAATTGCAATGACTCATTTCATGTGTATTGGTCATGAATAATTCACTTTTTGCACTAGTTTTATAGCCATTAACCAAATCGCAATGACTCATTTCATGTGTCTTCGTTATGA